>JARJDV010004789.1:0-19035 GCA_030264675.1 Anaulacaspis nigra
AATTGGTTGAAACAAATTTGAGTGCAAATCAATGGAAACCAAGTCCTAGACTTCGTCATAATCATTCTCAGATCTACAAAAGTATGGACGTGTTTTTAAGGCCAATGGAAATACGAACATTTGTAGCAACAATTGAATATTACTTATAATTAATTTTCTGTTAATTATCAAGGTGCAAAGTGACTAGTTTTCTTCGAGTTTAAATAGCAAAATATGAAATAGGCGTTATTATTTTAAAATTTTAGCTAAACCAAATCAAGAGAAATCCTTACTTGTTTTAAATACGTTCAAATAAACTTTTGAATAGCAGATATTATTTCTTAACCAATAGTGTTTTATTATAAAAAGTTATATTAAGCTATAATTTTAGTTTGGGTCATTGGACGAATGCGCCTGAAGTGTCTGGTACAGTTATAGTCTTAACAACCATGCAAGTCCATAAAAAGTACGCATATACCTATAGAAAATTTTAATATAAATGACTATACCATTATAGTTTTTTATGATACTTTAAGATAAATTCCCTGATAAGCTCTATTAGTATATTATTCATTCTCGCTGCACATAAAGCACAATGTCGATTTAAGCGCATTATGATCATCTCGTAATCGTGATTACATAACAAACAAACCAATTGTTTCGAAAGCATGTAACCGAATTAATATTCATCGCGGATAGTTGACGATTCATTTCTTAATATATCTACTTCTTGAATTACGTAGACGTTAAATATACGCGCTCCACCTTAAGCAAATGGAAATTAGAACCGACGACGGGCAGTTCAAGGCGATTCTTATTATTTTTGTTTTTGCGTTACCACCTTCCTTCCATGGCTCCTACCTCGTATCGTTGCACTGCCCATGAAATATTTTGGCAGAAGCCGTTACAGATTTAGTATAAATACTCGCAGTGGTCATCATGGAATTCATCAGTTTGATACAGCTCAAGCAAGAATCATCAACAACAACCCAAATCAACATGTTCAAATACGTAAGTTTGAATGCGAAAATTTAATTTATTTTTTAACTTCAGTTATAATCACATCTAATTGTTTGCAGATTGCATTGTTGTTTGCCGTTTTGGCCGTAGCGATTGCCGCACCTAAACCAGGAGTCGTCGCACCTATTGTTGCCGCTCCTGTCGCATATTCCGCAGGATATGTTGCTCCAGCCGCCTACAGTGCTCACTACACCGCTCCAGTCGCCGCCGCTTATGCTTCACCATACGCATACAGCGCATACAACGCCTACCCTTATTACTCTTCTTATGTTTATTAAATTAAACTCATATTACCGTAAAATGATTTGCTATATGAACCTGATTACAATGTATTGACAAAAGATTTTAAAATGTGAAAACAAAATAAGTTATAAAATAAAATTTATTGAAAGAATTTTTTCTGTTTTTAATTTTATACTTTAGAAATGTAAAAGATACTATATCTAAATTATAGATACTTGATATAATTTTTAATATTCAATTTATAACATTCTTAGCTTTACCGCAGAAAAAGTTTTATCAATAATTTATATTTTAGTTTTAATTTTATGGTCAAATATTGAAAGAATGTGATTCTGCATTTGAATAACAAACTGCGCCGACAAGGGTATTTCCGAACAGAATGGAAATGCGTAGAACATAGTAAAATAGTACAACATATTCCGTATGATAGGGTGTAAAAGGTATCATCTTATATGATGTCATCTTATATCAGCATATCATTTACTATTTCATATAACTATAATGTATAGATCAATATTATAAGTATGTTCTCAATTATTTCATTGAACTAATATGTGAATTGTAAACTTATATAAATTAATAAACTTGAACTTGATTAATATACAATACTTGATTAATTATTCCTCAATACGTTTGTAACTAAAGACCTCAACACGTGCGTTGATCGAATTACAACACCCAAAGAAGAAACCAAGGCGCTCGTTTAAGAATCAACGAAAATGCTAATTATTTACCAATTGCTAATAAGAATGCACCATGTGTCGTGTGAATTGCTAAACTATTCATCATATTTGTACAATACACGTCAGGGTTGTATGCAAGTACATCAAAGAAAGGCAAATTAATTCGGTATAAATACTGCAATCAAAGTTTGTCAAGACATCAGTTTGCTCAGAACGCACAAACAGCTCACTAACTACTCAACATGTTCAAATACGTACGTTTTTTACTAACCACTTCTTCAAAATTGCAATTAATATATTTTTACATGTTGTAGATTGCAGTCTTCTTCGCCATTGTGGCCGTAGCCTTTGCTGCCCCTAAGGCAAAACCAGGAATTGTCGCCCCAGTTGTTGCAGCCCCCGTGGCGTATACTGCAGGATATGTTGCTCCAGCCGCCTACAGTGCACATTACACCGCACCCGTTGCCGCCGCCTATGCTTCTCCATATGCTTACAGTGCATACAGCGCTTATCCATATTATTCATCTTATGTGTACTAAGCCAGATGAAAAAGTACTACCCGGAAGTCAATTTGGAAAACGATTTGCTGCTTGTTAAATATAGTTATTTAAATGGTGCCATGTACTTAAAAATTAAAAATCATATGAATAAATAATCTATTACCCAATTTGATTACTTAATTGATAATTAGTTAGAAAATATCCCAGAGGCCAGGAATGTTGCTTAATTTCAAATTTTATTTTACAAAAGTTATTTGTTACTCAATGCAGGTAAAAATTCTAGTCTAGCTTTTAAAGAAAATTGCCATAAATATGTCAACTTAATCTTTAGCTAGTAGTTTAACATTAAGATAAGAAAACAATATGCATAAATAAATTTATTCGAAACCATTATTAAACGGTCGTTCTTTAGTTTTGTTTTAGGTAAACAATTTCTTATAAGTACTCTATTATGCTTGAAGCACTGATGTTACGTAATTCCATTGAGTGTTCTTTTAATTCATTAATTTTAATTTAAGAAATTGTCTATTTAATATTTTTAAGATAAAATACTTCAGAGTACGTCAGTATGTAGGACACAACATACAAACTGTATTTGCATAATTAATTTCAAAGCACTCAATAAATAATAATACGCTATACACGTGTATTTCCTAAATATATTGATCACTGAATAAAACACGTGTGTGTCTCTTCTGGATTTACTAAACTGTAATTAAATTCATTAATCAACCCACGCCCTTGAACTTGATTCTATTACACACGTTCGTGCTATATACAGATTTGATTAGATAACATTTTAAAACGTATTATTGTGCATGAATGTGTGGAGATCTATTAACATAATTACTTTGTACGCGTGATTATGATATTTAAGAACAATGCGTCCAGTTAAACGGCGATGAAATACTATTAGAAATCGAACGAGTCTCTGTTTACAAACAAGTAAAACTCCCGAATCAATTGATGAATTGTAATTGGCAAGGTGAATAATATGTTGCAAAAGTGTTTAAGCATTCATAGCAGCAGTTTGCTTTTTTAGTTCCACCATTTTGAACACACGTATGAATTGCAAAGGACAGCTCTTCGATATAAATACCCAGTCCGATGCATGAATTGTCATCAGTTTGACTAAACAGTACGAACAATCAAAACAATCAACATGTTCAAATACGTAAGTTTATTAATAAACTTGAATATAATTGATACTTAATATCTATATTATTTTTATAGATTGCATTCTTCTTCGCCCTGTTGGCTGTTACGTTTGCCGCACCGAAACCAGGTGTTGTTGCACCAGTTGTAGCAGCTCCGCTTGCTTATACCGGAAGTTATGTTGCTCCTGCAGCATACAGTGCACATTATACTGCCCCAGTTGCCGCCGCCTATGCATCTCCATATGCTTACAGTGCATACAGTGCATACCCATACTATTCTCCTTACGTCTACTAATTCAAACAACCAAATCAACCGTCATATGATAATGAAAAGAGCATTGTAAAATATATTTATGTGGAAGTGGAAGATTTAAACAAGAAAAGAAAAAAGAAAGTATAAATAAAAGATCATCAAGAAATTACGGTTTTTAATTTAATTACCCAACTAATTCAATATTTTAGGGAGTTAGAGAATTAATTAATAAATAAATCAAAAATATTTGATTGGCACTTTATTCAAGGCATTTTATTTTCAGCTACCCTTTAGTACACACCATAATTGTTGTAAGTGTACGGTAAAGCATATGCGTTATCAATCCTGGGATACTCCCTAGAGTAATAAGTCAAAGGAAGATTGTGAGCTGAGTATTCCAATTGATAAGGACTCGGCTGTATGTAATTATACGAATTATACGAATTGTACGGCAGTTCTAATGTACGTGTTGGATTGTAGATCCAAACTGGCGGTTCTGGTTTTGGCGCGGCTGATGCCAATGCCAAAAGGACAACCAATACGAACTGTTATAATAAAACCATAATTAAATATTTACAAATTATTTAAACTTAAAATTGCTTACGTATTTAAACATTTTGCTGTTGACAATCTTAGGCTGTGAGATGCACTGAAGATGTGAAGGGATTCCGTCATTTATATACTTTTCGAACAAAGGTACTTAGCAGAAAAGTGACTGATCTATATTATTTGGATTATTTTTTATTCTTCAAGGTGTTTATCATTATCTTCTTATTTCTCTTGCGCGTAATGCGAGTTCAATCTCGGTGCATCAAGTTTAAAGAACTTGTTTCATTACCAATGTCAAGAACAACAAAAGTTGCTATAATAAAAAATTTTACACCGGTATTTTTTAAGTAGTAGTAGTATTAAAATAGATTCTCGATCTAAGTGCAATCCGTATTTGAATGTAAACCTGCTGATGTAAGGATGTAAGTATGTTGTATTCCAATGTATCTATTTTATGCGGTAGGATGTTGAAATCAATCTTTTTACCGACATTTTTTATTGACGAAAAAACTTATTCATGTACTGTAATTAACTACAGATAATCCTTCAAATAAAAAATAACGAAGAATATTTAATGCAAATCAAAGTCAATGAACACAACCGAAGCTGAAGAAGTTCATCACGCATTGCATACCATGACAACCTTGAAAGAGTATATTTTTTGTTTACAACTTAAAATTCTATTTTAAGTTCCTATTAATCAAATATTATTTTATCGTTGTTACTTAGAATTTTAATGATATTCAGATTATTTATTAATAAACGATCAAGGAAATGCCCAATTTATAATAATTATCGTAGCGGATTCAAGTAACTTTATCAACCTAGCAAGGAGAGCAACTTGCTTTACGGCATTTTGCGTCATCAGAACAAGAAGTGAACAGAAAACGACATGATGGTGTACCGTGCAAGCAACCATTCCACATATTCATTGTCCGTAGTACTTATCTCAATTGCCAATGGCTGCATAGTTGCAAGAAGAAGTACAGGTAACCGAAGACGGCCCTTTGTCTCAGGATAATGATCTTATTGAATCAACCTTGAGTGTTTTTGCATGGTAGAGTTGACGGGTCAGGAACAAATCGACGAAATAAAACTACCCTGCGCATAGGTAGGATAGGAACGGATTTGCTATAAATATGCTGCTCTGCTCTTCAGCAACCATCACAAACGCACTTCTCTACTGCAGATAGACTTGCATCCTCAAACGCATCAACATGTTCAAGTTGGTAAGTTATTCCCTAAACTTTCAATGCAAATATTGCAACGTTTAATAATTTTAAATTTTAGTTCCTCATTGCCACTATTTTGGCTTTTGCTGCCTCGGCCCCAGCACCGGCACCTGCTCCAGCACCAGCACCCGCGCCGAAACCCGGATATTTGGCAGCTCCAATTTTACCGCTGAGCTATCAATATCCATTATCATACCAGTATCCATTGCAAACATCTTATGCGTACCAATATCAAAATCAACAATATGCGCCAGCGTACTACTACAAGAGCTACTATGCGCCTTTAACTTATCAATATCAATACTTGCTCTAAGGACAATGGCGTAAAGATAACAATGACTAATGGACTGGCATATGCATCAATCAATCGACTCAAAGTTCATTACGGGAATCAAGCAACGGTCATCACATTTAATCATCATACATATATCATCACACATCATGCAACAAAAATGGGAAAAACGATAAAAGCATTGTGAAAAAATAGTATGAATAAAATAAAACATCATGCAGAATTAATTCTATTAATTTATCCCGCTCGCTATGAACTCACGCTTCCAGTTAACACTCAAATTGACTGCTTTGATTAATTTCAAATTAGAAAATTTTAATGAGCGTTCCTCGCACTGAAGTTTGTTGTAAAGCAGAGAAGCCATTGGCACTGCATTTCTTTCATATGAATACTGGTTCTATACACGCTTCCAAGTCAAGATCATTGCCATCAGATCATGAGATTCAAGGCTTAGTATTTACAAACAAGTCGAATATGCGTTTCATTATGATGTGTTAAATTAGAAGCCGAATGCTCAGCTACGAATTGATGTGATATGCCTAGCAATTTGGCGCGTAGATGTCGAAGCAAAGTTTGGATATTCGCTTAAAGTTTTTTGCGATGGTCGGTGATTCCTTTGATTGAACTTGAACTTGAACGCAACTTATTTCAACTATTAATGAAGGTAGTAATTTAGCGACGCATCAGTGATGTGGAAGCATATTCCGGATGGTTATTTTAAGTATATCATAAGTGAAATTTTAAGGCATCATTGATAGCTAATTTACATATTATTGTCGAGTGGATCACGAAATATTAGTACACAATACGTGATTGTAATTAGAAATCTGAAAAAGAAAAGCAAAGAACGTTCTGTAATTTCTTTTAGTTCACTTTCTTTCTGCTCTAATTATGTAATATCACCAAAAAGCCAAAAATGTAACACAGTTGTTTAACTACCACCATGAGCGACATTAATTTCTTCGCACCTTGAACGTATAAAAGACTTTACACCTTCGCATCAATCATCATTCACATTAACACCTCGTTAAATACATTAGAATGGCTTACTCAGTAAGTTAAAACTTGGTTTGTTGCATTTATATGATTTTTAATAACAAAAAATTTTGCAGATGTTGGGATTCTTTCTTTTGGGAGCTTTGGTCGCGTGTGTGCATGGTAGTGGTTTATTACCAGCACCAGGTATTGCATATACTCGTGCAATTCCATACAATGTGCCACCATTTGCAGCGGCAGTGAGTTTTATCAGAACAGGACCAAAAGCTGTGATAGCACCGCCGACAGCAATTCTACCGCCTCACCTACACGCGTTCCCTAAATATTCACCCTATGTACCAACAGCTCATATTGGTCCTCATGTACATTCAGTGCCAAGTTTTCATGGTTTTGGAGTGCCAGCAGTTTTACCGCACGCAGCATCTTTAGTACCGCATGTTGGAGTCCTACCAGCGCCAGTAGCTCCAGTTCTGCCAGCACCAGTTTTGCCGCATGTGCCAGCAGGAGTACCATTAGGTCTTCCTCATGCAGTTCCTCACGTTCACACCGCAGTTGCGCCTGCTGTGGTTGGACCAGCTCCTGTTTTACCGCATGCCCATTTGCATGGACATGTTGCGCCTTTAGTTGCACCAAACGCACATTTGCATGGTCATTACCATCATTAATAGATCATTAATTGTTATTTCAAATTATTTTATGCAATTTTGTTTATTGTTACTTGTATTTTTAATATTTCAAACGTGAATAAAACTGATAATTAAAAATACCTTAATTTTTATTTTCGTGAAACCATTAAAATATTGAATTTTTTATGTAGTATTGTAAAATACTGAATAGAAGTTATAATTGGAATTATTTCCAATTTTTACTTGTAAAAGTACAAATGGAATTTTACAGAAACGGGTTGTTAACCTTAATTTCAACCCTCCTCTGTTTCCGGGGCTTGGGACCGGCAGAGATGATTCCTGGTTTTACAACCACTCATTCATCATCTCAGGCGGAGTTAATATTCATTTTATTAATGTAATACTTTTACATAAAATATGTAGCGGCCAAAAATATTGATTTATTCATCACATAATTCATTTGCTTCTAATTTTAGTGAGAATATTTGTATTATAATTCGTATCTTAAAATAAACAAAACAACTAAAATCTATAAAAATAATTTACTGATGAACTTAATATATTCTTAGCTATTACTTAGTCATTGTTATTTGTTTACTACTTTTACAAAAATTCTTGTAAATTACAATACGAAGAATTGCGACTAATATTCCTAAATTTTTGGGTGTGCAATTAAGTAGCAGCTTATGCAAATCAATGAGGAGAAATTCATACATACCTATCACGATCAGTATGTTTCAAGTGACAAGACGTTAGTACGAACTTGATGCGTTATGAATAGTAATTGAAACCCACTACAATTGATCTAAATTACCAACTCATTTGTAATCAATGATATCGAAACGTCGAATTATTTTAGTAGGGGTTTCAATATAAAAGGACGACAATTTTTTTTATCATCAGTTCACTGTTTATCCTTCAGTTGATCAAGACTCAAAAATTAGCAAAATGGCAACTAAGCTAATGGTGAGTTTAAAATAGTGGCTAAAACTTTATTTAGCAATTTGTTGATCTACAAATCAACGGATAATTTATTTGCTTCACTCTGGTTGTGTGATTCTCATGTTAATCTTCTTTGTTGCAGTTCTTCGTAGTCGCTTTGATTGGAGCTCTTGCAAGTTGCTCAGCTGGCATTGTGCCTGCGTTTCCAGTGGCATCTGCAGCGTATGTTGCACCATACGCAAGTACATACAATGCACATGTTGTTAATCACGCGATTGCTACACCTGTTGCAACCGGTCACGTCGCGGCTGCACCGCTGATTGCTGCACCAGCTCATTACGCTTACCCACATGCCCATGCGTACGGTCATGCTCATGTCGCTGCTCCATTCGGCTATTCGGAACCTTTGGTAGTTGCCAAGTAAATTCAATTCGATTTGTGTCTGATCTTTGCATTTCCCTTTCATCTGTTGTAAGATATGTTTTCAATAGTTTTCATTGTTTTTTGGAGTAGATTTTAGTATGTAATAAAGTGAACGACTATGCAAGTAAATGCATAATCAGTTATTTCTTCGATTACCCAATTCGTTTGTACCTTTTAAACGTGGAATCGTTAAAAGCCATTTCACATACCTGCGGTGTTTTTATAATAATATATTATATAATTAATTTGGTGCAAAGCCAATTAAATTTAAATGCCAAATGCATGCACATTTTTAACAAGTGCAATGTATATTAATGTAATGGTAAGACGCAGTACAAGTGAAGGACTTATTCAGACTGTTTTCTAATGAATATGATGACTTTATCAGTTTGATAAATGATATAACATTATTTTCTACTATGCATTAGTTCTTTAAAAAATTCTTATGTGTACTTAGTAGTTATTAAGTAAATAGTTTTAGTCCTTTACACTTAGACATGTGGTAATACGTAATTCAAGAAGTACGCTTACTTGAATTACGCTGTGTTTCAGCTTGCTGACTTTCTAATAGTCAAAAGTTACACGAGAAAAGATAAATTTTTAGATAGGTGGAAACACGTAAATTGAACTTCTATCAATATCCTTTAATACATAAATTTAATCCAGTGTGTTACTTGATGCTGTGCGAAGACGTAAATAAAGTAGCCATCAATTTAAATTTAGCAATACTTCATAATACGCCTCCAAATGTGCTTCGCGATATAAATGTTAGTTTCTCATTGTGCAAAACGCGATGAGTGAAAAGAGAATCCGGCACTGCACAAGCAAGAATAATTTATGATTGCCAGTTGTATCATGCACTCTACCAACGTCTTTACCATTTTCATCTATCTTCCATGCGCGGAGAGAAAAACTCATTGCGAATGTAAGTAAACCTTTGGCAAAGCATGAACTAGGTCTTGGGAACTGGCTGGATTTATTGACAACAAAACGACTACACCCAACAATGGATTCAGCTATAAAACGGCCCATGCACTGGGTCAAGTGATCATTGCAGTTCTGCAAGTTGCGCGCACCAAAAAGCGACCAACGACCAACGAAGTGCGCTTAGAGTGCGAAATTTCTTCAACTCTGGCATTCTGCTAATTCAACATGATTAAGTTGGCAATTGTGCGTCCATGTTCAAATTTTAAAACAAAGTTGAAATTATTAAGTTTATAACGAGTTGACACTACATAATTTGTTTGTATTTCAGCTCTGCGTGACCTTTATCATTGCAGTGCATGCTGGTGTGATACCTGACCATGGACATGGCGTCTTCCTGGGACCGGTAGCAGCTCCGGTGGTTCACGCCGCCCCAGCGGTGGCATTTAAGGCACACGGAGCAACTTCGTACGCAAATTCAAACAGTATTTCAGTTAATCCACATTCGGTTGCTGTGGCACCCGCACCACCGGCTGTTGTTCATGCTGCACCCGTTGCTCCCGTTGTATTCGGACATGGATTTGGCCCGTTCTATGGACATCATTAAGGAAAACCGATAAAGTTTTGATTGTAATGTGATGAAAATCCCCTAAGATAAATTAAGGCAAATCAATCAATCTTTGAGTTGTATTTAACTAATATTTGCAGTGCTTTGTGTACTTAAAATAAATTTATTTTTGATGAATTCATTGACTGTTCTTCAAAGTTTTCTTCGTCATTAATTATAAGTAAGTGCTTTTTGCATTGTGTAAGCGATAGTAAAGAAGGCCGTGGATTAATGTAAATAACTCACTTTCAATTTTAATATGAATATTAACCGTTTTTATCACAGATGATATCATAACTTCCTTTCGTACAAATTTATGTTTATGTATATTATCCTCAAAATATTGGTTTACGTGAACATTTTATTTAGTTAATCTAGATTTATTTGTTACTTAGTTTTGAGTTTCTTGTTATAATTCTTTTCAAAACTGTGCGGAAAGATTACTGATTGATTATCTCAGAAATTATGCATAATTGAAGGCATGTTATTGAAAAGTTTTCTTGTAATTACGAAACTAATTACGCATATATTAATTAAACAATATAAATAGCGGAAAAAGAAATGATTTCATCAGTCTATCATCAGACAACACAGACGTCTTCTAATATTTCCTCTTCGTAAAAAGTGCGCAAAGTTCAACATGATAAAAGTATAAACTGTAAAAAATATTTTAAATAATTTTTAAATTGTAATTTAAACTTTCAGCTTCAACTCTTTGTATTAATGATCACTGCAGTGTTTTGCCATCGACATCCATACATTCACCATCACTATTACTTTGAAGAGCCAGAGAGTAATGATCGCGTTGAGAAGAAGGATGACTTCTTAAAGAAGTCTGATGAACTATTTAAGAGTGCACCGAAAGATTTCTATGTGTACGATTATGAAGATGATTATAAGAAAATTAATGAACCTACGAAACTTGCGCCAACTACCGAAGCCGCAATTAAAATGCCAATTATTGAACAAGAAGTAAAAAGAGAAGAATCCACTCCTGATTTTGTAACACCGTTGGTAAATGTGAAACAATCAACAAGGATTCCAACGCCACCAAATATGAAGCCAATTGTTTATGTAAAGTTGCCATTTGTACCAGCAAACGAACTGCCAAAGCAAGCTGAACCTGCAGTGAATAAAATGGTAAGTGTATAACGCACTTCGCGATTTTAAATCTGCAATGTGTGTGCTACCGCCATCTAAAACTTTCGCAGCAAAGTTACAAGAAAGAATTGTCTGCAAAATTTAATTATTTTTTAGCCTGTAGTCCTGCCAGATAAGAAGGAACAATTTTATCCAGTTGAAAAATCAGTGTTAAAGCAGGAAAAAGAGGAGCGCTTTAATTACCCTCCAATCAGTCCAAAATTAAATGTCCCTCAAAAAATAACAGATCCCACTCATGTTTTAACTTATTCAAAAATTTATGATGAATCGTAAATTTTATTACCCAATTTGTTTATGTTTTGTTTTATAGTTTTATAGTTTCAAATTGAATAAATTGTTTACATTTAATTATATGCCCACTCACAAATTATTTATCACCTGTCATTGAAATGTTTTAAAAATACTTTATTAAATATGATTTATTTGTGTTTAATTTCTGTAAACAATAAAAGCAAGTAGAAAGACCCACAATTCAACTACTTACTTAATATGTATCTAGATGAAAGTTAAAGGTCATGAAATAATTAGCTTTAATATAAAACGAAAAGTTTAAATTTTAAAATACTTTTCTGAATTGCTAATTAGATTGCGTGGTTTGCAATAATTTAATTACCATTAAATATTATTCCAAAAACTTAGTAACGCATTTAATTTTGGAATGATTCTGTTCTTTCCTAAAGAAATTAAGCATTATTGCAAAATTATTCTTCAAGACAGATTTACGTCCTTAGTGAAATGCATTACGCTCAGGTTACCTCGACAATAGTGAAATAACAAAAAAAGCGCGCGCTCCTTGTACATAAAAAATGAACAAATGAACGATCCAACCCGTACTACGCAAGAACGTACAAGAATGCGACGTCAATGTGTCCAAACGTGAAGGTCGCGTGGTCGAATCTACGAAAAAGACTTCCTATAAATACGGATTGCTGTTAACGTATCGGCATCAGTCCAGCCCAATTAGTCAACAAGACAACACAGACCTCTTTACAATAATTCAATTCAAAATGTTCAAGTTGGTGGTGTTGTCCGCTCTTTTGGCCGTAGCCGCCGCCGGAGTTATTTCTCCACTTGCCTACTCGGCCCACTATGGTGCCGTCGCCGTCCCCAGCGCAGTCAGTTATCAATCAAGAACCGACGTCCACAGCAAACCCGTCTATGCTGCAGTTGCTGCTCCAGTCGTTGCCGCTCCAGTTGCCACCTACGCTCACGCTGCTCCCGTCGCATACGCTGCACCAGCCGTCTCCGTACCAACTGCAGTGAGCTACCAATCCAGGACCGACGTGCACAGCAAGCCAGTTGTTGCCGCTTATACTGCACCAGCTTATGCTGCCTATGCCGCCCCAGCTGTCGCCACATATGCCGCCGCTCCAGCTTACGACTACGGATACGGTTATGCAGGAAAACTTGCCTACTATTAAATTAGTTCCCGTGGTGGAATTCGTGCCAATAGATCATTGACTATACTGATAAAAACTTTGCCTTGTAAATTGTAAATTTGCTAATTTATGAATAAAAGATAAACATATTTAAAACCTACCATATCGATGTATTATTTTATCGAAAAGTAATTAAGAGCAAGGCAGGAACTCATTGTTTGATTTCTTTACAAAGTGGCCTTCGTGCATCGCCTCAAACTAGGAAGCATTGTTTATGTTATTTACTGCTTCCTAGCTTACAGCTATTAATCTATAAATTACTCCACATTGACCATTAGATGAAAATATCTCGCATTAAGAAACAATTATCAGCGAAACGTAAAAAGTAAAACAAATGAAGCAGATTTCGCATTCATACAAATTGATCAATATCTTAAACTATAACAAAACAAAAGTTGTTCAGTCAAGTCGTTAGCAAAACGATGAATTATGAATTCCATTCAGCATTCATTTAAACAATTATGAAACACACGAGCAACATTTTGTTGAAAAAAACAAAGAAAGTAACCTAGAAGTCAGAGACAATTGCTCCTATATTTGTTTATGCAAGTACTTTCACAACCAGCCGTGTTAGCACTTCAGCAACTGCATCGGAATAATAAAGTTGAGAATATTGCATAAAAATTACGCGCGGCTGTATGGAATAAGGTCATCAAAGACGAAAAAAGTATTATAAATTGCTCAGACATGCTGCACGGGTGAAACGAAACTCATTATTTTTTGTAACAATAAAACTAAAGTAGTCTTGAAATAATTACAGTATACTCTGATTGAATACGCAAATTAATTTAAAAGAACCTCGACAGTACGCGGTATTTACTTCTTCTTGTGCAAAATGCACATGGACATAGAATCATTTGCAATCATTTCAAGGGCGCTTAGTAATTGGCGGACTTATTTATGTGAAGTTGCAAAATTTAAATCTACGTATGATTATAAACTAGGGAATGTTTGTATGTTTGTTGTAATTTGGTATTTAGCGATTAGTAAAAGTTAATCAATGACTAGATTCACGACATCAACTGTTGAATTGAATTACAGATGCAATTTAGAATTTCACTTGAAGTTAATTGTCAATTAAATTAAAATTCAAGCAAATTAACTCGATTTGGGCTGATTGAAATGCATTTTGCCAATTTAATTTAAACGTATAAAAATAGAGCATGAAAATTTTGCAATATTTTGGAATTCATACTTGTAAATTATCCTTGACAATTGCACCTCAGCACATGTAATTTATGAAAATTAAACATTTACTAATTCAGACACTTGCCTGCGTTAGATGATAAAATCACTTGCTCATTTATCTTGAATTTGCAAGTTAATTTTCCGAACTAATATAATTTTTCAACTGCGTGTTTTTGCTATTTACTGAAATAGCTTATTAATCCTGTAATAAATCAATATATAATTATCTTAGACAGATTATTATGTTTTAATCTAATTAAAGCTGAAATCAGTTATAAGCGTACCAGTTGCATTAGATTTACCCAGGCGTGTTTGTTAAGTATGTTTGTGCATATTTCACATAGTTGTCAATGTTGTGACCAACAATGCGTAACCATCCACAGTCGGCTAATGCCAAGTTTAAAAATTTAACCACATCCAACCTACGGGTAAATACACAAACATTCAAAGTAGGAGATATCAGTTAATGACTGAAAGTCATCAAAATGTCGCAATCCGCTTAAAAATCATGCGCAATTACGCTCAAATTTCGCATAATTTATGAAGCGTTTTCAGCAATTAGTTTAAAAATAATTACGACGCATTTCATCAAGGCGAATCTGTTGCATGTGGTTGGTAGCAAAAAGGTGCAATTAAAGCCTCTTGCGCTATGTGTCCTCCTGTATAAATTTCCCACAAGCGGCTTTGCACTATTGCTCACACACAGGCGCATATTTCGTAATCACGTAATAAGCATTTTTCCAACAGCGCAACGAAGAACTAAACGAGTATAAATTCAAATCGGTAATGCCCGAAGAGCATTAGTCGCACGTCTACTCTGATTAAGAAGTGTTCATCGTGCGTTAAAGTTTAGCGTTTAAATATCAACATGTATAAGTTCATCGTTTTATTTGCTGCCGTCTTGTACACAGTGTCTGCCGCCCCTAAACCTGGCCTACTAGGACTTGGCTACCCGGTCGCAACGAGTCACAGCTCCCGCATTGATATTCATAGTAAACCGATTGTGGTCGCCGCCGCTCCGGCTATCGTACATGCACCAATTGTTGCTGCCCCCATTGTGAAGACATACGCTCCTATCGTCAAGACAATAATTCCAGCAGCGGTGTCGCACGCGTCACGCTACGATGTACATTCTGCCCCGATTGTCACCCTTGGTCATGGATTCTATGATGGTTACGGTTTGGGATATGGTCATGGATTGGGTTATGGACATGGATACGGGCATGGATACGGACATGGATACTGGGGGCATTATTAGTAGCTAATGCATAATGTCACATGATTCTCATTCTTATCATACACGAAATTTGCTGTCCATTTTGTCAACTTGAGTATTTATTATTTTGTATTATTATGCTATACTTCTGTAAATAATTGAATGTTCCCAAACAAGCAAATGCAACTGAATGTTGAAGCAAAAAATGTTATAAAAATGAATAAATGATTTTAAGTTACATTTTTGTAAAAAATAATTATTGACGTACGGTCTTTAAAGAGCACAAATGAATATGCAGCCTTTTCCGGTTGTGACTAAGATAATTCAATGTGCGTAATGATCACACAGAAGTTAATAAACCTTGAAAGTACGATATAATTACAATAAATTTATATTTTATGCGACTTACTGACAAAACATGTCGATTAAATTCTCGATAATTAATTATAGGATATTGATAACCAGTCGTATTTTTTGGTTTGTTGTTTTATTTAATTGCTGCTTTTATTTAAATCTGCCTAATTGTTAAACTCAAGCCAGACGTCGATTAAATAACCGAATTAAAATTCTATACGCGAATTATTCAAAGAAATAATTTGCCAGACTGCTACCGTTCAAGCATAGCCAAAAACATACAGAGTTACTTTCGAATTTGTTGTTTCCGTAATGAAGGCTGACGCAGTGCAAGGTCGTTATAATTATAATTTAGTTTTGGATCAATTATGCAAACTCACCATTATTATCACAGTTACTTTTGCAGATAAAAAACAACAGTTAATTCACTCGTAAGGCACACTTGCTATTTTGCGATGAAGAAAGTAGTGTATGATTGCTTAACATTTTAACTGGAATAATTCTTCATTTTTTGAATAAAATAGCCATAAGAAAATTGCACATTCTATGTAAATCACTTTAACGTATCTCTGATATAGTTATGAGAGTTATGAAAAACCATAATAAATTATTAATACTTACTAGCAGGTTGGTTGCATCATCTGCCACTGTGTGTTCTTGGATTGGCTTGTCCATATCTGAAAAAGAAGAAGTAATAAGTGTCTATTCTCACAGGAGTTTATTACCTTATGGTAACGCTCTGATTATTTCCATATTTGGTGCAGTAGAATAAGATCTACGTATTCAAGGTGCATATATGCAATTTAAAATGCAATCATCATTAACTCTTCACCAAGCAGACTCAAGCTGAGTTCTAATAACTTATTTTCTATATCAACTGCAAGTCTAATTATCTTCGTTAACATTTAATCAAATTGCTTATCTAATTCGCATCAATTTGAAAATATTTAAATGTGAGCTTAATTCTTCAATTGCTGCGAATTTGATAATGCAATATGAAACTAGAGCAAATATCTCTACGAGTTAAAATGTATAAAATTACATGCTACAACTTACTCAAGATATAATAATACAATTGTTATATCTGCCTATGCCAAGCTAAGAAAGTGCGTGGGCTTGTAATTATTGCAATATACATTTTTTCTCTGCTAAGATGTAAGATAATTCATAATTTCACATAAACTGATCAAAGATAAAATTATAAGATAGATTGGCAACAATTTTGATTGCCTTGATATTATTAAATAGGTGTTAATCTTGAACGATTAAAAGTTTTCGTTTCAATTTTTTGCTGAAGAGGTGTGGACTATTTTGCACATATAAAATACATAAGAATAAACAATAAGTGCATACTAATGACTTTTTTTTCGTGTCCACTGGTGGTCAATTTTAGGAATAGTATGATAGACTTTAATTCTAATCGAAAGTGACTCAGAGTAAATTATTTAAATATGTAAATTAGTGCACGCTAACAGCGTTGCAGTATGCATAAAAAGTATCTTGTTTCATTATTAGATCAATTGCCTTTTCGGTTTAAGTCTCATAATTCAATCATTGACTTAAGCATTACGGATATGAGTATTGCCCGGCATAAATTAGTGACGCAGAAAATGAAAAAACGTACAAAACTCGATCGAATTATAAATTTCCGTATTGATTACATTGAATATGTTCGATACAATCTCTTGTATAACGCATTGTTGGTCAATTTTCATGCTTAGCACATTGATATCATTGCGAAATATTAAAGAGTCTCTGGTTACCTTGGCCAAGGTAAAAAAATGGGAGGTACGGTGAACGAATTGAAGAGTTTGGATATAAAAGACCGGACTTTAGTGACCAAAAAGCATACTCTTGACAACTGTCTTCTACAATACAGACTTCAAGAATCTACAAACCAACCTTCAACATGTTCAAATTGGTTGCATTATTCGCCCTTTTCGCCGTTGCTCTTGGAGCTCCAGGACTCTATACCGCCCCATTGGCCTACAGCGCCGCCGTCGTTGGCAGTGTACCTACCTCCGTAAGCCATCAGAGCAGCTCTGTAGTACATAGTGCTGCCATCGCTGCTCCAGTCGTCCACACCGCCGCCGTCGCTGCCCCAGTTGTTCATGCTGCCTACTCTGCCCCTGTTGTCGCTGCTGCCCCCGTTGTGGCTGCTCCAGTCCTCGCCGCCCCAGCAGTGGCTGCCTACGGTGTCCATGGAGTTCATGGAATCCATGGAGTCCATGGTGTTCATGGTCTTGTCTACTAAATTGTACTGAATTTGAATTATAATTAGATCAAATTGGCAAAGACTTTAGAAAATTATAAAAATTGAATGTAAAATAATAAAACTTTTGGTAAATTAAAATTGATGTTTGATTACCTATGTGCCGCTTTTCTATATTTCATATATAAGTTTTGTGAATTTCATACTGATGCGAAAGTAAAAAGTTTTACATATAAGCAATTCCCTATTTATGTTGAAATATTTTGTGCCTTATGTCAAAATATTTAACAATTCTGTTCTTGTTATACGCTTCGTGACAAAATTATATAATTTCGGTAAACTAAATACCTTGCGTATTGCTAAATACTTTCCAAGGATACATGCGTAACACAAAACGAGCAGAAAGATGCACGCGTTCGAATAGATTTTCAAATTTAAGGTGAAGGTCAAAATGCATAACATAATATAAATTTAAATAAAATATTCACAACATCTAATAAATTATTAATAAATTGATCACAGCAGTTTAATTTAAATGCTTTAACCTAATGGTTTAGTAGCTAGGCCAATTCTAATGTTTTGGAAAACATAAGATTTTTGTGAGATGTATTATTTTCACTTCCTAAATAATTATATACTTGAAAATAAGCAGATATGAAACCTTTCAAATTAATTCAACTCAATTAATCAATACAATTCAGGTTGTGCACGTTACAGTCAGGTGGCAGCATGCATTCTAAGGAAGAAAGCAATAAAGACGCAAATGTTCTTGTCCATCGAAAGATGCCGCACGCTGTTTCGTTTTGAAACTTTCCTATTTATAGTTAACATAGTGCATATATATTTTATGATTAGTGAATAAAAACATTGATTGAACAATTTAATTAGTTGGCTAACACAAGCACTATAATTTTAATTCAATCTCCAATAATTTGCGGTTTCCAACATATTCCGTATATCCGTATATTCGTTCAAACCGAATTGATAATTTTCTTCTTCATTTCACATGAATGCTTTAAATTATAAGAATTGCAAGATA
>JARJDV010004793.1:0-46407 GCA_030264675.1 Anaulacaspis nigra
TTGTTCAACTTTGACGGTAAATTGTTGCTAAACTATCTGTCGGATCTGAATAATATTTTCAGATTAATAAAATTCAGTTCTTCCTTTATCTAATAGCAAAAAATCAACAATATCATTATTTAATTTCACGATAATTTTCTCTTTTGGACCAATGTGTATTGCTTACTTTTTCCTCTTTTCTATTTATCTTGTAATGTATTTAATATTTTATCTTGATGGGATAGCGATCCAGCGGTCCACGCGCTTCAATTTCTCGACGTCATCAATATGAAGGATCCCACACAGAAAGCGCACTTCTATCGCAATACGCTGAAGGAGGCTCTACCGTACATCCCCAAGGTATGTATCATATTCTATGCTCCCGAATTCCCAATGGTGCGGCAGGAGGAAATGGGAAACGAAATACTATTATTTCTACGAGCGCGAATAATGCTATAATATTACACAAAGCGCGCGCGCACGGCGGCGGCGTCAGTTGCGAAAATTTATAACAGAGTAACGGTTTTATAGAAATTATGGTATCAGCACGTCTGGCCTTCGCTGCAGCAGGAAATGAAGACGCAGGAGGTCCTTGCAGCCGTACTGCAGCCCGTTCTCTATCTGATTAACGAATCCACAATCGAGGAGTACGAGAACATTATCCTTCCGTCCTTTAGGTGAGTGCGCGACCCAACTTGTTTTCGCATTCACAGTTTCTCATAACAAAACGACGCGGGGGTTATTAAAGCGCAATTAACAATCTAATTAATTAGCGCCCATTCTAATCCTGAAGGCATTTTCGGCAAACGATCGAAAAACGAGCAAACTCGACTGCTCCGAAGGCATTAGGATTTCCCGTAAACCCTGTTGACATTTCCATGGCCTCATTTGGCATTTGAAGCCGTGTTTAGAGGACGAAATTGCTGATATGTTGTCCGAACATATAATTTAATCCTTCTATGCGCAGATTTGCTCTTTAAATATTGACCTTGTTGTTGCGTTGCGAACAATGCGGAGCGAGGAAATTAATTTCGATTATTGTGTGCTTATCATTGATGAATTTCAGGAGTGTTTTCTCAACACCAAAGTCTGTCCAGGCGACTGTTACGCTTTTAGAAAATTTACACATCATCTTAGAGAAGACACCAAGGGATGATATAAGGACCGAAGTGCTACCCATGTTGTACAATGCATTTGAAAGTACTACAATTCAAGTTCAGGTGAATTATTAAGAAAAACCCCTGGAAAAACTATGAAAATTCTTTTTTCTGTTTGTTTTTTTGCAGAGTGCTGCATTGGTGGCGGTAACATACGTTTCGGACTATTTAGATGAAATGGCCATCAGACGTATGATCCTACCAAAGACGAAGCTTATTTACGAAATGAACCAGAACGACCCAAAACTCATATCGAACGTGCTCTCGTGCGTCGAGAGGACTTTAGATAGACTAGATAAGAGTCAAATAATTGACGAAGTTCTGCCTCTGCTGTACGAAATTCGCCTGTCGGATCCGCAAATAACACTGCGTGTTGTCAGTAAGTGCCAGCGTCCGCCGCCCAACTTTGCAGCCGCTGTTCCTAAATCCCGTTTTGCAGATATTTATAGACTAATGCTTAGTGATAAGAAGTACGGCTTATCGGTCAATCTGATGGCGACCAAAGTGATGCCCAGCTTGCTGCCGCAAACTGTCAATCCCGCGCTGAATCTGGAACAGTTTACCATACTGCTGGAAGTCCTCCAGGATATGCTGGATCAAATTGATCGCAATCAACGCAACAAGTTGAAGCTGGATAATCTCTCGCTGCCGAGCCCGGAGCGACATCGCCCTCTGCGCCATCAATTCAGCTCGGACAACATGCACGTGCCGCCGTTCAATATTCCCAACTTGCGCATCGAGCAGCGAAAGACGTCGAGCGCCGAAGACATGGCGCGTAAAAACTCAACAGGTGCCTGTTCGGCTTTCCCGAACGCGTTAAGTAGCCAATTAAGTCACATACGCATACTGTTCCAGGGGGCATGCTAGGCGGTTGGTGGCTGGGTGGTTCACCCTCGTCGCCCGACAGCAATTACCTGAAAGTGAGCAACGCATTCCCCAATCGCCGCCTCTCCGACAACACGCTGATGACACCAAAGATACGCATCGCACCGTCGTGTGCTTCCTCGCCCGGAGGAACTCCCGGCGGTGGTTTGCCCATTCGAAGACACTCCAGTATCGGCCCGCAAGAGCGTCGCGGTTCGACCGCAAATCTTTCACCACCAACGGTAAGCAACCGCCTCACTTTTCACCTTTTTTGCTTAACAAATGCACTCAGTACACGTGTACACGTTTGAACGCAAATAGATCTAGTCTAGTACTTTATACAACAAGTTTGAAATTAGATTTGTGACACTACTTAGCGCTCTGTAGAATTTGCTATTCGTTAGTTACGTAGCAGCAGCAGCAATAGCTAAGTTTTCATAAACATTTTCATTATTCAACGCAAAAACACCCCGCGAGAGCGAACAATCTGATATATACCTTTTACCTACTTGTAAATTTCTCGTGTGATTGGTGTATAAATAATTGAAGCGAGTTGTTGACCACGCAGGGTCCCATAGGGTACAGCTCTGTGTCCCGTGAGGGCTCGAGCATTTCGGTGCCGTCTGCGTATGTAAGTTGCCTCTCCATGTCTGTCTCACACATCATTATTATCAATTCAACGTGTGTTATATATCTCAACCTCCCCAAAACAACAGCATTTCATCATATCTGGTCGTCGTGTGTGCTCATCATGTGTCTTTCTGTGAATGCCTCATATGTAATCGACAAACCAAAATAGTAACAACAACAATATGGAATGTTTTCTTGCACCTCATTCAAAACCCAACAAGTACGATCATCTCATGGACAGTCAAGTACTTTTCGTACTCCCTCCGAGCAATGAACCAGCCATTATTAATTAATTCGTTTATTTGCCATTTGTGTATCGTCATCATTATCAACGTATCAACCCAGAGCTGTTGTGCGCTTCACATATTGTGTTAATGTCTTTCTGATAAGCGGCGCCGTCGATGGCGCAATTAACAAACAACGCAATGCAATAAACGCGGCCGCGTTGGAAATTGTTTGTTTATTGCACCCCCGTGCGCGCGCCCACAATGCTGTTTGGATGTTATATCGACCACCACCACATTATTACGTACTGATCTCGCCTTGTGTTTCTCTGTACTTTTTCTCATTTGTGGCGTCCAACGTGTGCGCTTCTTGGAAATCAAATCGTCGTAATTGCAAAAATCATTTGTTGATTGCCGCTCTTGTCTTTCTCATGCAGCTTGCACGGAGCATGATAGTGAGTATTTTGCGTTGAGAAACTCGATGTGTAAGCTAAGCTAAGCTAAGTAACTTGTTCTTCTCGCTCACTCTCTTCCATCCCCGAGTTCATTTTCAATCGGGCGTAATTAGCAAATGCTCATTAGCGATGAATTTCAAATGCAATTAACGAGAGATGCGGAAAGTAGGTAAGCCTTTGATCGCCTACTCAGAAATGCAAACAAGTTCAACTGATTAATTAAGAAATTTCAATAAAATGACGCGCGTAAAATTGGATTAGAATTTAATTTCGACGCAGCCTTTTATAAAATGTTGATGCGTGCGCGCTGCAAACAAACAGATACAAAATGGATGGAAATCCGTTTTGAATCCCGCACGTTTACGCAATATTCAAATTTAAGCGGATTATGTTTTTGTGATTGAAATTACATATGCGCTAACGCGATTTCCAGCGAGAGAAAAAAGAAATGGAGCAAAAAAGCTAATGGTCATTTCATCCCCTTCAGTCCAAATGCTTTCTTTTCCGCTGAATGTGAATCAATTTGGGGAATTAATGATGATTTTGCCTGACTTTAGGGCGGTTCGATGCCAAATACGAGCAGCAGCGTCCCGTACCTGCTAACGAGCAGCATGCAGAACATCCGGTCGCGAAGACCTTCTGCATTGTCTGCACTGGGTGGTTCGCAGGGCTCGGGCCTGCTTCAGCAGATCGGCACCGGCATGGTAAGATTCACCTCTTCACACCAACCGACCAACGGCCGAGTGTTCTCTAGTAGCACGGTTAGGAAATGTCCCTCCCTGAACATTACATTTAGCTGAATGTACGTACGTATGACCATCGTGTGCTAATCAAAACAAGAAAAGAAATCAAAACGAACGCAAAAGAACAGAAACAATGCCAAAATGCAAGACATGATACTCGAATACAACAACATATTCGCATCTATGATTTGTGCAGAATCCGCAACTCATTCAACATTTTCTCACTTGAAGCATGCTCCACCACTTTATAAATAGTTCACATTCCTCAATGCTCATGCTTGTACTTACCTACATTCACTAAATTAAACGCACCCTTCATCTTTTCCTCCCCCCAAAAAAAGGATGTCATTTAAACTACTCGTTTTAAACAAAAGTTGTTTAAACCATTCATCATCATCATCATCATCATTCTCATTTAGCTTTAGTATGAATTAAAAGACCGCTTATCTAAGCATACTTATTAAAAGATTTTTAAAAAACGCTAAATCCCTAATCAAACAACCAGCAAAAACTAGAACACAACAAGTCAGTCAAAATCAAAAAAACAAATTGCGTCTTTTATCTTTTTTTGCACCACCCGATTTGCTTGTTGATGCTAGCAGAAGCACAATTCATGTTCGCAATAATAAACAAACCCGTTTTGCCTTGTTTTATTGCGCACTGATTTTGTGCCCCCCCGTGCTTGTGGTGAAAGAAGGAGAAAAGATTCTGATTAAACCAAAAAACAACAAAACAAAAAGAAAGAAATGCTGCAGATAGGCGGTAAACTGGAACATGATTGTGGCTTTAAATAAAATTAAGTGTTTCGTTAGCAAAGTTTTAAACAAATACAAAAGAAGCGCAACATGCATAGTTGAACTTGACTTTTAATATGCGATTTTCTCTATGTGGTGTTCCAGTACCAGCTATTTGCCGGCCGCCAGTAAATCCACCCCCTTGATGCTGACGATACAAACATATTATCGATATCTTATCAATCAATGATAAATATTTATCAATATGCTGTGCACCCTGACTACACATTTGCCATGTTCGACATACTTTCCTCTGCTGCTCGATATCATTGAAAATGCGAATTATTTAAATATTTATCCTGCATTACTAATGCATCATATCAGTACGAATCACATAATCATTATTCTACCTACGAGTTGATCTATAATATAATAGAGAAAACATCAAAGTTCTTTGACTGTTTACCTAGAATTCATGAAAATTGAGAAACAAAAAACTCTCTCTTGCTAGTCAAACAAACAAAATACATTAGCTTATATCACTTATGCCTTTTTAACAAATAATGTATTTATGTGTGATTATTGTGCCCCAAAAAACAATTAGAATTGATAAGCAAACAAAAAATATTTGATCGCACTCTATCTCTCTCATGTACATACATAAACATTATGAAATCCGAATTGAGAAATGTTTAAACTAAACCAAGAGGAGTTTAATGCACGATCTCTCATTGAATGTGTATGCTGCATATATTTATTAATAATGGCAATCTCCCAGCGACAATCAAACACTTCGCACGTAATCAAAACAATTCCCCCCGCCCTTATCAAGAAAAAAAATTGAAAAACCTCCCCGTGTTTCAGATAAATACGTTTAGCGCGTATGATAATTGTGTATAAAAAAAATTATATCTAAATATTATATATAAAAAATTGAGGATCTTAATGAATATTCCAATCAATCAATCAATCATATTTACAAAAAAAGCAATTGATAAACAAATAGCCTGAACAACAACCAACTACATAACATTCTACTACTCTTACTCTTGCATTCGCAAAATCTAAATGGAATATTTTCTCTGGAAAAAAAAGTTTCAATTACTCGACGTGTTTTAAACGCGCAATCGAGCGCATTTGCCAATTATATCAGTGTTTTCATTGGCAGGAATTCTTCAACTTCAATGTCGATGTCAATGTATTAAGGATAAGGATGACAATCAAAAATGTGAATTATTTTCATATTTTTATTGAATTAGTCAATATTTGAATGAAGCAACACAATAATAATAATTATTCCTAAACAAGTGCTCCTTGGTGTATCAATAAATAATATTTGCAGTTGAAAACTAAAACAACAATCACAAACACACAACTACCTAACTAATTCAAATTCATTTAGTTTACGTTAAAGACGCTGCAATTCAAAAATTGAACCTTTCATGACAATCTAGTAATTAAATAAATGAATATTTAAGTATGTCTAATTGTATACAATTAATTAAGAAAGAGATTTGGAGCAAAATGGTATAAGAAGCAGTATAGTTTTTAAACAGAAATATAACATTTATAAATCATAGAGATATATTATATATACACGAAATGAATAATATTTTTTCATATCTCCTCAAGAAATGTGTATGTGCGTGGTGTTTATATATCAATGTCAGTAATATCTGTATTTAATTAATTTACTTCCGTAATCAATCATCAGCTACCACACAATTTATTGCAAAAGAAAAACAGTTTATTTGCTGTGTACAACATATTTGCTCAATGTTGTACGAATTACGATTTATTTCTCTATGCAAAAATTATATTTTCAAGTGATCATTATACAAGTACAAACTGTGAATGAATGAAAAGACAAATTGATGTTTATAAGACTAGATGTATATTATTCCTGGTAATTATTTAACAAATCAGTTGAATACATTTTGCCCTCATTTGATTCTCAGTGAATTACATAATAATATATCAAGCAAGTGTCATATCAAGTACCTATACTGATGTAAAAGCAACGTATTATGTGTATAAACAATACAATATTACTCTTAATGTCTTTAAGAATAAGCGATGATGGACAATGTGATATGTTAGCAATTCCTTTAAGTTTACATTCAAATTCTACTAAATTCTATAATGATTCAAGATTAATTAAAATGAACTAATAGAATTCTATATGACGAAATCATGTATTTCAAATAAATTAATCGAAAAATAAGCAATTGTTTTATTTAACCTCAAGATTAACTTATGAATTTCATAGTTAAATTTGGTAATACTCAATAAATGAATAAAGTAGATGATAATTGTAGTTTGCACAAGTAAAAATTGAATTTAAAACGGGCCATTATATTAGCAACAAATTTGCTTTAAATTTAAACAAGTGCGATGCGGAAAACCATTGGCTCCAGCCCCCCAAATTTAAAATTCTTTACCCACTGAAATTCCATTGCAAAAAGAGGAAAGAAAACCAATAATATCAATGTAAAGGGTGTTTAAAACAGAATAATTATGAACTTACATAATTATATATACATTTAAATAATTCGGTTGTACCGTAAAATACAATTTCGACTTGAACAGACATGTTCACTATCACCTATGCTCTAAGTTGATTTCTTCATTTCAGTTGCCGATGAACTCAGTTACACAATAAACAATGTATTTAACAAATTAATTAGTTAATTGATACTTTTAATGTTATTACAGCCTCCGTCTGCAGAGAGGTTCCTTCAAGAAGATCAATGAAGATCATCTCCTTTTTTATGGCATTGTTTTTGAAAAAAATTGTTTATTTCCATAAGTAGATAAATAATTTAGATCAAGAATATTTCTAAAGGAACAAACTTTTTAAATAGCACTGTTGTTTTGTTGTGCACGCATTTTAGATACTGAAATAAACATTTGCTATTCAAAACAATGCCAAGTAAGTGAGTGCAATCAAACTATTTTTAACTAAATACGTTGTTTGTTTTAGCAAATGTCATCAACAACAAGAAAAGATATTCATTTAAAGAAATATATTTCTCATCGTTAATTATTAAACAATTAATTTAACAATGAATATGACCCCATAATATTCCTAAAATTTGCATTCCTCTCAGCAGCATCTGATAACAGACTTTTTCATTTCACCTGAATTTGTATTGTGAAATTAAAATGCATATTTTCATAATTTTATTTTATTTTTTAATACTTTGTATGGCACACTGGATGTTAACTTGAACTTTTGTATATGTCCTCTGGAATTTTCAATGGATTTAAAATGATCTCACATCTCTCCTGAAAATAATAAATATTAGTTGAGTAGTTACAATAAATACATACTTAAGTACATTTGGATCATTAGGATCAACATTATTTTTTGGAAATGTTTTTGATGATAAATTATCTAAATAATCTATAGCCTGCTTGGTGTCATCATCACACACTTCTCTGGCAAGTTCTTTGAGTAAATGTTTCAGAAATAGAGATGTCTTAGGGTCCAGTGTTTTAGGTACAATGCCTTCTGATAATTGAGAAAGCATTCTGTAAAGATCTTGAACATTAATACTACTTTTTGTATTATCTCCATAAGCTTCAAATTGTTCAATATATTTGAATGCTCTTGCAATAGGACATAAAGTATTATGATGTGAGTTCTTGAAAATAATCTGTGTCCATAGATCTATTGGAGCTTTTTCTTGAAATAATTCATTATCTTGTTTGTGAGCAATTTTTTTATATCGTTTGATCATATCTGCTATTTCTTGGGGAGTCCTCATAAGCTCGTTTGATATTGATTCAACATCACCTGATCCATATTTTCTTAATGCTGCTAATAATTGCATTTTCTCTTCATCAGACCATTGAGCCACTGGAATATTATTTATAAACATTTAATTGATTGTAAAATATAACAATAACTATTAAAAGTAGTAATTTAATAACATAAAAAATTAACCTACTTGTTTTATGAAAGATGTACTAGTCGCTTTTCAATAATACTTAACTAATAATAATTAATTCATTAAATGTAAATAAACCACTTTAGGACTAGGTTAACTTTATAACAAAACACTTGGCAACTTCTACAAGAACGGCACTCAGTTTGGCAACACTGTATTTCTTCGGTTTTGTTTTCCTAGCCGTGTTGACCATGTTGACATTCAACATGGCGGCATGTCGTCAGTGCTGTGCTGTGTCGTGGTGAGTTATTAAATTATCATTGTTTAGTTCATATTAGACTAATTATGTCCCAGACTATTGTGAAACACTTAATTAAGTAGACCTCTTTCTGTGTAAGATATTACTTTGACTGGATATGTACTAATAACTGCATAATCGGCGTGTTTAATGTGACTTTGGCTGTGGCGTTGCGTGGATCCATATCTTTGCCATCTTCACAATGCGGCCTCTTTGTCGGCCCATTTCTTGTAAAACCCTCGATAAATTGCAAATTACGGTATCCGGACTTCATCAACGCAGACTTTTAGCGACGACGAGAGTGTGGTTAATGTGGCGTGTGTTTATTATTGAACACCGTGAGATTGTAAATCAATAATTCGGCCCTTGTTTTACTAAGCCACATGTTTCCTCATATCAGTGGCCGTCGCTGTGTGGATACGCAATGAAACGTTTCGCGATTACAACTTGTATTTACGCATTGGATTGTCCGGTATGCAATGTTTCGTGTTTACTCAAATACGTAACGCCTCAGCATGACTTAATTAGAATTGCATTAATAATCATGGAAGGAAAGGCAGATTAACGATTAAAATAGACTCGTTATTTACCATGCGTTCCGAGTAAACACAATGATATTCGAAAACATTTCTAATCGCTCGCGGTTTCTTCAAATGTTTTAAATGTGCATAGTAGGCATTCGATCGGACATTGAATTCGTCGCTATGTGAATGCATTAATCAGCTAAAAGAAACAATTACTTGACATGCAACGGTTGAAAATTGCGCTGTAAAAGTCATTTTGATTACACAGTCATGCCGCTGAAATAATTTCATAAAATTAATGCTCTTTGGAGATCTGATTGTGAAGAAAACATTTTGTTTTTAAAAAGTTCGTTCACTTACTCAGCATATTTATAAGTGATTCCCCTGTGTAACCCATTTTATTAATTTTGCTTTCTGTTTCTCTTTTGCAGCTTGTGTAACTAAAAACTCAAAATTTAGAATAGAAAATTGAACGTAACCCGAGTTGTATTCAGCGCAAACCACTGGCCTTTAAACAAATTCTGTAGAGAACCATAACCAAGCAAGAAGTAAACGAAGTAATTTTACAATTATACAAAACACAAAAAGAACGGTAACGATTGTAATTTAGCATCATCATCATATAATCTATTAAGCAAGTAAACAAAGAGATATATTAAATAAACGAAACGCATTAATCTAATGAGAATTACGAAGAAGACGACGACGAGGTGCACGTAAACGCTAGGAGACTACTCAAATTCGTATTGTAATGAGAATATATGGCACAATCCAGACCCAGCACGCATTGAAGACATCTGAGGATTTTTCGTTCAACAATTTATGTTCCATTCGATTCTTTTGGAGAGACTAACTACTACTACTACTACAACAATTGTTGTTGCTGTTGTGAACTGCTAAAGACGGCAGCAACATCGAAATTCTTCAATCACTCTCTCCCTATCTCTTTGGTTTCATTGATTGATTGACGACGACCACAAGACAAAACGCATGAGTATCTTGTAGTACATATGTGGCGATTACTATTATCATCATCATCATAGGCAACAGATACGCGCAGCAAACGCAGTGATCGATACACATCGTCTTTCTATTTTCCAAGTTATCATCGTTATCATTGCATTTAGAGAAGCAAAGAAGAACATTGGGAACGCAGCAGCGCACCAGGAAGAGGGCGCGCGTTCTTCAACTTGCTGTTGTGGTACACACAGTTCTACAGCTGCCATATTGACTGTATAATATTATTAATTTAAAACAAATATTTGTGGTACGCACGTTGACCACGCAAGAAGCGATTACAACGCAAAAGTACGACGAGACGTAGGAAGGAGCAAAATACATACGGAAAGGTACCATAATCATTCTGTGATATTCACTTAACTTAAGAAAACTGCGAGGGGGGAAACAAAGGACGCAAAGCAGCGATACGCGATAAGTGAACTAACAAGCTTTTTTCCGCGCAAGAAGCAAGACGAATAACTTTTACTACGACCAGCTGGACACGAGTGAAACCACCACCATCGACGAATTGCATTGATTTTATTACTAAGACTACTATGTCCACGAATCCTCAGTGGAAAACCTTCCAGCCGCCTGACACCATGAACCAAGACTCAGCAATAATCGACTTTAAACCGATGACGGGTAAATGACGCAATCAAGTTTTTCTTGAACAATAATTCACTCATACTTTACGTAATTCATATAGGTAAAAACCAAGTTTATAACAACTATAACTCACGATCGAGGTACGGACAAGAGTTTCCATTGCTCGGGGATAGCAAACAACCCTCGTACAATGGCAGCGGTAACAATTTGTTCGGCTCGGCGAGTGCAACTAGCACTAGTCGCTTTCCAACCATCGGCACTTTTTCTTTGGACACCCACAATACTTATAACAGTGCTGGTGATTCGCCTCCGATCTTCTCCAACGGTAACAGCAGCGCATCCAGCTATAATGATTCCAATTCTGCAAATATGGGTACTCGGGAAACAGGGATTATTGAAAAATTATTGGTAATTGCTTTGCTATTTCACAATTACGCTGGGCGCTCGAATAATGCATGATGTTTCATTATTTAGCACTCTTATGGATTTATTCAATGCTGTGAGCGACAAGCACGACTCTTCTTTCACTTCAGCCAGTTTACTGGAAACATCGAACACCTAAAAATAGGTGATCCAGTTGAATTTGAGATGACTTACGATCGCCGAACGGGCAAACCCATTGCCAGCGCGGTCACCAAAATAGCGCCGGAAGTTGTAAGTGCACTTGTTTGATGAGACTGTCAAATATATTTATGTGTCATGCTGATCTTCAACTATTTGTTGCTAGGTGATGAGTTCTGAGCGTGTTACCGGAACTGTTACCACAGAGATACGCGGCGAAGGTTCAAGCGGTGATAATCAAGGACGCATCAGTTACGAGAATCGGGGAGAGTGTTTCTTTCTACCCTACACCAAAGACGACGTCGAGGGTAACGTGACGTTACGTTCCGGCGATAAAGTGAGCTTTACGATTGCTACCAATCATCGGTAATTATTAGCGATGCAATCTAAGGTTAGGTGAAACTGATTGATAATTGTCAATCGTTTGCAGGGGCAATTTGGGTGCTTGTCAAGTGCGCTTGGAAAATCCGGCACATCCGGTAAAATACCAAGGTGTTGTGTGTTCTATGAAGGAGAGCTTCGGTTTCATTGAGCGCGCAGACGTTGTCAAGGAGATATTTTTCCATTTCTCAGAGGCCAAAATCAAGGAGGAGCTGCGGCTCGGCGACGATGTTGAGTTTATAATTCAGACGCGAAACGTAAATGTCGCACCGCATGCGGTTGAATCGCCGAATTTTATGACGCTTTCGTTACAGGGCAAGGAAGTTGCTTGCAATATAACGCGCCTGCCACCCGGTACGGTCATCTTCGAGGACTTGAAACCTGAAATAATGCGCGGCCAAGTGCTGAAACCGCTCGACCGTGGCACGAATCTACGCCATCAAACCGATGCCTTACCCGGCCGGATACGCTACCGCGCCGCGGACCATTCCGAGGTGGAGATTTCGTTCGGCGACAAGGACCAGAAGGGTGACTTTACTCTTCGCCACGGCGACTGGGTTGAATTTAAAGTGGCTACCGATCGTCGCGATCAATTAAATCGCGCCACAAACATTGCGCTGCTCGACGAGAGCTTTGTCGTTTCGGGCGAGAAACGCGAGCAAGGAGTCGTTGGATCTTTGAAGGATGGCTTTGGCTTCCTCAGATGTGCCGAGCGCGAAGCGCGCTTGTTCTTCCATTTCAATGAAGTGCTGGACGTGGAGCGCGAAATTAACATTGGCGATGAGTACGAATTCACGGTCATTCAAGATCAGTCGAGCACGTTTTCTAATAATCGCCAGAGCGCGATCAGAATGAAGTTATTGCCCGCCGGTACCGTGCAGTTTGAGACACGCATTGAAGATGGTATGACGGGCACTGTCTCGAAAGAATTGCCGACGAACTGGGCGAATCGCAGCCCTTCAAAGACCCAAAATGGCGAGCAGGCTGATTTCGGCACCATATCTTATACCTTAAACGGCGCGAAGAAGACACTCGCGTTTTACGCCAAAGACTGCGAAAAGCAAGTGCCACGATTGGGCGATAAAGTACAGTTCAATATCAATCTGGTGAAGCGCACCAAGGAGCTGATCGCGGTTGATTTACAAGTGCTGCAGGCGGCAAACGCCAATCAAACAAACGGCATAAGTAAGCAACACAATAGCAATCGCAATGCGCAATTGTACCAGGGATTCATTGCTGCCTTAAAAGACGGCTTTGGTTTCATTGAGACTGTCGACCATGACCGTGAAGTGTTCTTTCACTTTAGCAACTTTGACGGCGACACCAACTCCCTCGAATTAGGTCAAGAAGTCGAATATAACTTGGGCACACGCGGCAATTCGGGATCGTGCTCGTCGGCCGAGAATGTAAAAGTGATTCCAAAGGGAACTATCGTATTGCCCAAGGTGAGCGGCGATACGCTCGAAGGCGTAGTGGTGCGTCCATTGCGCTCTGTAAATCCAGACCAAAATGAATACTCAGGGCTAATACGTATTAAGGGCGAAGGCGACGAGAAAGACCTGAAGGAGATCGAGTTTGGTATTATGGGTCTGGTGAATAAGCGTGAATTGCTGCAGGTTGGCGATGCAGTGCAGCTGCAGACTGATTCAACCGGACGCGCCGCCAATATTGCTGCCGTTCGCAAGAAGTTGCGCGCCACCGTAGATGCCATCAAAGGCCAGTTTGGCTTCCTCGCTTACGAGGTGGAGGAGGGCAAGAAGCTCTTCTTTCATATGTCTGAAGTCAAAGACAATGTGAATTTGCAAATTGGTGATCAAGTCGAATTTGTCCTCGTCACGAATCAAAGAAGTGGAAAGTCCTCTGCGTGTAATGTGGTTAAAGTGAGGTATGGATATCCACTATTTTAATGATCAACCCCATGAAGTACATCCCCACCCAACTTTTCAATCGTTTCCCGTCCATCATTTACTCCTTGTATTGTTTGTGTGCATTCCAATAAAATTCCTCGCTAGATACGAATTTTAATCTTTTTCGGTATGATTCTGTGTTGTAGTGATGTGCAAGCCCGCCCGGAGCGCCTGATAAGTCGATTACGTACAATCTCGATGGAAGAGACCGGCCCTAAATTGCAAGTTGTGCGACAGCCAAAAGGACCCGATGGGTCGAAAGGGTTCGCTGTGGACTCGCGGTCGTTGCGTCTTCCTGGCACGATAAACGAGTAGTCAGCCCGTTATCGTTACCAGTTAAATCTATGAAACGACAGAGCGTTGCTGGGGGCAAGTGTTATATATTCGTCTTTAAACAAAGAAAACCAAAAAAAGCAAAAACGTATAAAAACGCTGAAATAAAAACAAATGTAAAGCTATTTTCTTGCGCTATATCATTATTTGTAGTGGAGCGTCGTATGCGCCTCTTTTCTTTTCGAACTTGAACGAAGTGGGTTTTTTAAATCTAAAGCAACAAAAATATATCAAAATGAAACTTGAAACCAATGAAACAAACTATCATCAGTTAAGGCGGGTAGGAGATTAAACAATGCAAACTTAAAAAAACACTAAGAAAACGATGACGATAACAAACTATATGCTTTTTTTTGAAAACCAAAAATTATTAAAAAGAAAACGAAAAAAATACAAAAAAAGAACATGATAATCCATTGACAAATATGCATACAATGAATTTAATTAATTAGAATAATACAAATTAAGGTATTAGCTATATGAATTATAGAGAAGACTGCATCATTAAGTGAAACAAACAAACAAAAAAATCGTGAAGAAAAAAGCAAACCAAAACTAATCTGATGAATAATTTACCTGTTATGATTAATTAGTGTTATCGTCAACCTCTTTTTTAAAACTAAGCTATTGAATAACGTTGGACGATAACAAACATTATTTTGTAAGAGACTTGTTTATTTTTATTGATATAAGTAAACAATAATTGAGTACGAAGTGCGTACACTTGACTTGACCGAGAGTCCTAATGAAACAAAAACTAAACAGAAACAAAGTAAGATAAAAAAAATAGAGGAACGGGAAGCAGCAAAAATGGCGCAAAACAAACCAATAGATATGTATCTAGTAATAATACCGTTAACGATGGGTTGGTATTCTAGAGCAAGTATTAAAACTGGTCGAATAACAACATTTAAAAAAAATAAGCAGTACCCGCAATTATCTACCTAATCATAAATAACTAAGTACGGCAAAAGAGAAGTGCTTGTCTAAACATGATAGTAATTAAAATTTTGGCTGCTGCTGAAGTGGAATTGAATGAGAAATGGATTGTTTATTATTTACGTGCACATGTAGGAAGCACGAGGGAACGAGAAGAAAACATATTTTGAATGCGCAAGCCAAGCATACTCAGCGTCAGTGTCCTTATTGCATTAAATGTGCGCAAATAATAATTATGATCCAATTGAATTGTAGATTGCTCTAAATTGAAGTAACTTGATTTGCAACTGTTCTGTGATAGAAATCCTCACCTTTGTTTAAAAGAAATTTAATGACGAGAGAAACAAGATGAAGAGAAAAGTACCAAAAAAAGAAAATACAATAAATGAAGAATGCATTTTAATGGCCACTCATTAATTCATGAGCAAATGTTATGCGCAAATTACTATTGAAACGTATAGAAAATCATTTCATGAAATGATGTTAAGCATGTTGCTTTTTAGGCGAGAACTATGATAATAATTTTTTGTTGGTGTTATTTTTTCTTGATTATAAAAAGTAAAGTGTTCATTTGATTTCGGGCGAGTTATTCCAACTTTCAGTCATGTTTAAATGTTAGATGTAGCTAAGCCAAATGAAATTTAAAGTGACAATTGATTGATTATTGAATTGAAGAATAGGAAAACGGCGAATATTATTATGCAACAAATATGGAACTGAATGAGTTTATTGTTACATATATTGCCGGAGAAGAAGAGTTGATTTCTCTTCTTCGGATGTAAATGTGAAATGATACAGAAATTGGTAAATTGTAGAGTACAAACATTTTTACTTTTTATAAAACATAACTAAGGGCCAGTAATTTTAATATATGCTTGCGCTATATAATTAACTCCAATTGCAATAATAATTAAACAATACTAAGTGGTATGCATTCATGAGAAACAGAACGATAAATCTATGGCAAAACAAACAAACAACTGATACAATAACGACGAATATCTATTCTAATTGATTATATTGAAAATTATTTGTAACTGATTCATAAGACCGTTGAAATCATCATACACCTGTGACATGTTTATCAGCTCATTGAATATTTTTGAAGAGAACTTTTTTGTTTATTTTTACATATCTTGTTATCGAATTTGATTTAATTTTTGCTCATTCTTTTGTAAAAGTTAAGTGCATACGCGTGGACCTACGCTACGCATACCCCCTTTATTCAAATAAGTAAAGAAGATTTTTTGTGGGTACTGCAATGCAGATGTAAGAAAAAAATTCAAATAAATAAATGCAAGTAACAAACAATAAATGGGCTCCTGGAAAAGCATTTCAAGGTGTAGAAAGTTGTAAAGTTCATAAGTTTTCTAATGAGAGCCAGCCAGTGTGATAATATGTAACTAAGCTGTCATTTCTCAAAAGTTCATAACGCCACAAAGTTAGGTTAGGTAATTTTGCCGCGGTTCTGTCAGTCGTTATTGGTTTAGTTTGCAAAAGTTTGTCTGATATTTTAGGTAGTTATCAGTTTCAAGTGATAAAATCAGTTTTTATACCATTATAAGAAGGCGGAGGACCCACAACACCATGAGAATACATGTGACAACGTGAGGATGGTTTGGTAAATGAAGATGGAAATTGTCGATGTATCATAACCCTTTAGTCGCGTGAGTACCTTTAAATTTTTCTTTGAACTAACGCTCTCACTCGATGGATTCTACAATGCGTATTAATTTAGTCGGTTATAAATCGTATATTTACAATACTATTCATAAATGTAAACAATCTATGCAAACTGATAAGTAAGTAATGTTTATACATATGAAGCGGTCGTCCGTTGCTCGGATACAGAAGGTCTTGTAAAAATGGCCTTCATATAACTATGCATTCATAAGGAAATATATCGTGTCGACCGCCGACACCACCTTTGGGACAAGCTGCATCAAAACAGAAACATTATTGAGTGTGCCACTAGTCCGGTTCGTTAGGAGGTTATCAGGCGAGTCACATCCATAGTTAGTAAATTCATTTTTATCAATAACGGAAGAGCCATGAAATATTATGAATAGCAGCAGGATTATCATTGTGCGTGCGGCACATGCAATTACTGATTGCGTGCTTGAATGATAGATAAGCGTATTCATTGCCTACCTCGATTACATCTTTCGCCAAAGAAACCGGTACCCTCACATCGACATTTAAATCCGGGAGATTGACTGATCTGAATGCAGGATCCACCGTGCTGGCAAGGATTGGGTGAACACCCATTGTTCTTCTTTCCCCTTAGTGCCTTCGTGCACTCCTCGTACGTTTCATAGCGGTATTCGCTGTTGCAGCCAAAGTCATCGCAGGAGCATCTTCGATTATGTATTCGACAGCCGCGTCTTCTTTCGTGCGGCTCGCAGCTCAGGCAGAGGTGCCAACAAACTATAAACAACAGCACAAACTTTTAACCGCAAAGATTCACAACAACTTTGAGCAATACGTACCTATTGAGAATATCAAACATACCGCAATGAGGCGCATTTCTTATTCGTGCAATCAAACTCGAAGCGGGACACTACTTAATTATCGTTTATTTGTGGGGCACTCCAGGCAAACAAAGTGCGCTGCAGCGGAGCGCCAAGTGCATGCAGGCTGGAGTCTCGAACGCTGGAGGCGTATGCGGAGTGCGCGTATCCTAACGGACGTGAGGCAGCGATAAGCGCAGTCGTTGCCCCCTATTATCCAATGTCCCACCACTGCGCTGTGTCGCCGTTGTCTTCGGAAATTCGACTTCCACTGATAACGCAGCCCAACCAGCTCTTAAGGCCTTGATACGCTGATAACGATATTGATCCGCGACATGCTTCTCAGACTCCGTTAAGTTATTTAAAGTAAATGTTAACGTTTATTAAGTAACTTAATCGCCACATACGAAAATAGCATCATCAGTACATTACAGTTTGCATAGATTTAATCCGCGCGACGAACGAATGTATGGAAGATGAGAAAACGATCTGGAAGTTGCGCTAAACTTTAAAATTATTCTTATTATACATGCGCCCATTTGGTATCTGGCCAAGTAATCGCATTCGTCGTATCGACTCGCGTAAGTGTTTTGGCTGCAGTGGCCCACTTTCGCCCTGCTCTTCCATTACGTCGAGCGCTGCAATGAGAGAGAATTTATTAGCACACTGCATTTGTTACATCTCACGTCTGTAAGAAATTACCCTCTTCAACGACTTCGCCCACGAAAACTTTTGCGATGCCAGCCATGGCGATAACGACGTTTTGCGACACTGAACACCCCGTGATCGTTTGCATCAAACGCTTGATTGCAGCTTTAGGAAACGCAGCGCGCCTGTACATTTCATAACGATCAAGTTGCTCCTCGGTAAAGTTTGAGACAAGAACTCTAAAATGCAATTTATTAGGAGAAAGATTCTCAAGTGTGATTACTGATGCTTACTGCATCTTCTCGCGTTCTTCCTCTTCAAGTTCTTTTTTGCTTTTTACTTCCTTCTTTTGTGGAGTGGCTGGCTGATTTGGTTTAGGGTACTGCTGCAGTTTTTGAGCATTTGAAGCTGGCATACTGTGCAAACCCAGATTAGAAATAATACTGTCATTCTCAGTCTCCATTTTTACACTAATGTTGGGTTTTACTTCATCTTCTGAGAATGAAGAAGTCATATCTGAATTTGTTACAGAAGGTGCTGGTTCTTCCTTAAGCATGCTCTCTTCAATTGCAAGTGCTGCATCTCTGGAATCTTCATCATAATTGTCTGAATCAGAATGTGTGCTGTTTAAGTCATATTTGAGTTGTTCAAGGGCTTTCTCATGGTCCTCTGAATCTCCAGATGTGTCCATCTTATGCAGAATATTATCCATGCTTGCTATGAAAATGCAACTTGGCTTAAACAATATCTTATTAAAATTCTCATTTTATTTAAATAACGTAAATATTTGCAGTAAGCATTGGTTTTTACCTAATTTATGCAGAATAGAATCATAAATGAAAAAATTATAATCGATTGGCGATTTTCTTGACAACTCGAGATACTTTCTATTGTAGTCGTTAAGAGCACGTACTAATGATTTAAAATAATATTTTAGCCGGTTCCTAGAGTTTAATCAACATGAAATGCTTTCAAACAAAGGTTATATATTTTGATTGTTTACAATTTTTCGTACAGCTGTTTTCTGGTTAGTGTTTTGATATTCTAAGTGTTGGTAGAACTGAATCTAGTGAGAAAATGTACTTTCATAACTCGCCGCTGACAGCTGGCGGCGTGGCAGTAGTCTTGTGCACTCAGTAGTCAATATATCACCATTTGCTCGTTTTTGACAATAATCCGTTTGTTGTATTCGTAAAGAGAAATGACGAAAAAGTCGTATCGGGAGCGAATCGTAGAGTAATTTGTGCGGGACGGCGTTCGATCGCGAATCGCTGGCAAACATATGTGATATCATTCGTGGGCGAAGGGATCTCAGTGTGCTCCTGGAATTCGATACTCCTGTGTGCTTTTCTCTTCGTGGACAAACAATTAACAAGAGCCTTCGGTGCAGGTCGAACTTTAAACAATAACATCTCATCGACGTTTCGTTTACGTCCGAATTGTGTGCGTGGTGGCGGCTGCCATTGGTGGCATTGCTTCGGAATTTGCATCCAAACAACACAGCAACCAGCCAGCCAGCCGCCGTCGTCTTCATTGGGGACACTGTGAGTTGACGAATTTGCGTGTGTGCTCCGCTCTGCTGCAACGGTACACGTTCACATTGCGGCTAATTAATTCAATTACATGCGACGAATTACAACTTGATGCATTATCGTGCTAATAGTACGGGCTCAGGCGAGTTGTAGTGCATCCTCACACATTGTTAGCATTTTGATATATCGTAGGACGTGCTGCTCCTCCTGCTGTTGCTGCCGCTGCTGCTTGGCTGCCTGCTGCTTGTGACCGCCGTGTAAGTATTTTATTGGAATATTTCGCAGCAAAACGTAAACGGACAACTCAATCTCGTCGTGTTGTATTTTAAGCGTCATGCAAAGTACGCATTGCAATGGCAATAACAATAGAAGAGAGCCAGTCAGTCGGTTGAGCGTGCAGAGAGTCCGGAGTAAACTTATTTATAATATTCCAATGACCTTTGTGTTATTATCACACTGGCACGCACACACAGTGGGCAATAAATGCTCATTGCGCATTGTAGCAGAACTATGGACAACGATCTAATTCGACTTTTGTTGCAAGCAGCTCCTCAGTTTTTTGTTGTTTTCCCAATAAAGGAATGTACTGTTAATAATCGTACGCTTGCAAGAAAGGATGAGCCATCGTAGGCCATATGCTGATTTGTTTTCATTTTTCGTATGTGCTCAGCGCAGCTGCAGAGAGGTCTCTCGTTCGTCGTATTTTGACGATTTGTTAATCATTCGGAATGGAATCGTTGCACAGATGTAGAGGAATGTTTTTAAATTTCATCATTATTGATTCGTATTAGAGCAGACAGAGGAGAGAGAGAAGAGAGTCTGTAAAGTTCAAGTACAATCATAACGTAGTCGTTTGTAATTTTAGCTACTGCTAGAGCTAGAGCAAGCATGAGTATTTGAACAAACGTAGATATTGAGAGTGCATAGTTCTGGTTAATTAAACCCTATAGAATAGCAGTTATTAGAGATGCGCTCATTTAGTTGTCGTGGGCGAGCAAACACTAAAACACGATCCAAATTCACATTGATGTCATCATCGTCATCAATAACATTGTGTTGGCTGCGTAAAAGTCGAGTAAGCGCAGCATACCTTTTATAACATTTCAGCGAATCCAGACCACCGTTATCTCAAATCAAGTGAAATTTCACTCATAAAAGTACATACACACACAAAACGCATTGCTTTCTTTTCGAATTGCGTGAATTTGCTATTGTTGTTCCGAATTGTTTACTAACTGTTTGTCTATCGCATCTATCGTTTGAATAACAACATACTGATGCGCTGGTATATTGTTTGTAGGTGTCATCGTAGAGAGTTTCAAGGGGGAGGCTGAACACCTTGAATGGGGCTGCATTTGCCCCATTTTCATTGCACTGGCTCCAACTTCAACCACGATTACCCCGCTAAATTCAGAAGGTTTGTATAAACTTCCTCGTATTATGTATTTTGTTAACTAACGCGTCGCCGCTTAAAGCAGTGAGTCATGCACGAACGCAAAGTCCCTTCTCGGTTTTGATTTACGTTTCAACCATGCACGGTTTACGAAAGTAGGGTGGCATATTGGGGCAACCCTTTTATGGATTTTATATGCATGAAGTGGCGCGAATTGAGAATTGGAGAAGTAATTCAATCGTTGCGGGGGCTGCTGGATTCGAAGAAAACGCAGTTGCAGTTGCTCTCGCGTTTTTTGCGACTAGATTGGAAAGTATAACAAACCGAACGAACACGCCTGACAAATATACAATAATGAGGCGCAAAACAATGACGTCAATCATGTCCATGTCCGGATTTGCTTTGTTCACCGCGCTCCATCGCATCGGCGAGTTGAGTGCGCGGCAATAACATTAAGTACAGACGCATGTAACGTACTGAATGCGCGTTTCATCGCATCGCATGGAAGTACTAAGTGTAAGAAACAAACACGACTTTGACCCATTTATTGCGCGTTGCTTCTCGATGTGGCAGGAGAAGCCATAACGATTTAGAAGAACAATATCACGGACCGACAGCACACACACTGGCACTGACTGCTTTGCGTCTCTTTTATTATATTGTATTGCATTGTTTTTTTGCTCCCTTGCTTGGATTCATATCGACGCCCGCCGTGATTGTACAACAAATATTGCGACATGCATAAAAATATCGTGCGCGCACGATATTGCCACATACACACACGAACAATCGGTGCAATGCGGTGCGAATCCGCATTATGCAATATTGCGAATGCCAAAATTATCCTCGCTCTTGGCAAATTTATTAGATTTACAGGCAAGGTTATTGTGAGGCATTACTGCGGATCGATGCGCATGCAAATTGTCGTTGAATTGCTTTTTGATCATTTGAATTCTCTGCGTTTATTGCTCGTCAAATATGTAACAGATACGCTCGTGTGCGGTATAAAAAATGGATGATGCGAGTGACAGGATGTCAGAGGGTATAACAAGAATGGGGGGCATAAAAAATGCACTCTGCTCCGACACACGCCCTCGTGTGTGTTCCCGAAGGAGGAAGAGGAAACATATTGACAATGTAATATCATTTTTCGCACTACGTCGGGTGTTGCAGGAATTTTAATTATCATTTGCTCACTATATTTACCCGCTTAAAATTACGATTCCGATGCGTTTTTCGCGCGAAAGAATTAAATGGACGCGTGTTGTTTTTACGAGAAAGCTGCAGATAAAGTTATTTGTCCCTTTTATGCGTCTGCGACGTCTTTTATTGCCATCCGGCCCCTCGACACGTTGAATATCGTTGTACATTGTAAAAAGTGGAATAAACTTTATCGTGGGTGTCTCGCACGAGTAAAATTAGCAAATTACTTTTCTTTAAATTTGCTGACGCGCGAAATACGGACGAATGCGATGAAGATAAATCATGAATTAGCGTCGTTAGGCGTTGTATTAATATCGTACGTGCATGAATCACTTTGCGTAATTGTGCATTATGCTGGCGGTGGTGGTCGGTTCGCTTGCATGCGAGTTGTTCTAAAGTAATTTTGCAAATCATAAAGCGGTTGAATGTCTTCTTCGCTCGCAGTGCAGTGCATTTACGTCAGAGAGCTTGATGATGACGATCACGACGACGGCACTTTGGTTGCACTGTGTGGAAAAGACATTGTCGATAGATTAAGACACTGACTGACAGAAAGCATAGAAGAATAGAAGGAAAATAGCGAGGCAAAAAGGTTGCAAGTAATAAGTATTCTAACTGAAAGAGCAAATGGCATCGACGCGTTTTTATTGTTACACGCGGCGTGCTGCAGGAGCACATCTAATGACCATTACTGTTATTTTAAATAGTTGTCGTCAACGATGACGACAACGACCACGACGATGGCTTCTGTTCGTTTGTTGCACATACACATTAAGCACACTGGCGTCAATTGGTTGATATGCACAACTGCCAAGAGCATCGTATCGTCTCCGGGTGCTTGCACTTTATTATTAAAATGCACAAAGCCGGGCACACGAATCCGTTCACTCTCTTCTTGACTCATCGTATTATCATCGCCCGTGGAATTTCCTTTCCTTTCGCGTTGCTGACGAAATATTTGATCATTATTTAGATGAGCCAATGAATGTTTGCTGAATATTTGGGATATTAAAATTTATCGTGGCATTCACGGAGGGCGCGGAAAAGAGTAAACGCTGTGAGAACAAAATCAATATTTTAATAAAACATCAATGCGTTCGTCGTACAGGACGACAACATTGTGCCTGCCACTCGAGGTGAACTCTATAGCTCCTCATCTGGAAACGCTTCCTAGGCGCCTAGGCGCTCTTGCTAGGATTCGAAGGATACACGTTCATCCTCATCCTGTGCTTTTGCACACGGCCACTCACTCTATTTCAGGACGTGAGCTATTTATACGCGTCGCTCATTGCGAATGCGCACCTTTGGAAAAAAGGTAATCTTGCGCGAAGGGAAGTCAATCCGTCGACTCTATTCGAGCATACACGTGAGTTTTGAGCGACCCTTATGGCCCTTTAATTATTCATGAAGGGATAAAGTAGAAATATACGAGCATTAGTCAAGCGAGCGAGTGTTCAAAGCGGAAAAATGTAGAAATCAATTTTGTCCATTAGATACAATTTGTTTTGAAGTATTTTGCACAAATTTTGTCTAAATTTGCATTTCAATTATTGTTTTATTTTCAAATAGATGGAGTATGCTATCCACGTGCTGAATTTTTATGCCCGGTTTGTTTACATGCGGTCAGAAAAATTGCAAGTCGCAAACTTGTTCAGTTCCGCGACTGACGTGATTTTTACCTAGCGTAACAATTTGTTGCGATTCGCGACGAATCTACCTGGGCGATGCAATGTTAGTGTACGTAAATATTTGCATGCAGGCAAATAGTTTGAGTAATTTAGTGCAATGGCAAAGTAACAATAAATTAGTAAAGAAAACTAATTAAGGTAGTTCAGTGCAATTAAGTATGTAATTTGAAATCACAAAAGGCTTAAATGTTGTGTCTAGTTTTAGCGTTTATGAAAAATTTGTTAAGTTGTTACGTGACACAAAATATTCTTGGATGTAATTGAACATACGTGCCAAACGAGTTATGCGGTTGGTTGATGAAGAGCGCGCATTATGCACTTACAAAATGTGTTTCGATTGCCAAATTTTGCTATGGATTGCGACCACTTGCAATGCGTTATTTATGTAAGTACATCCACACTTTGTTCATTCACATTCGCCGGCGTCAGTCTTCCATTGAACAATTTGCGCAAACTAAAAATATAAAAATGAGTTATGTGTGCAGTCGTTTGCACACACGAATATGATTCGTACGAAGAGCGCTCGTTATAAATTTCAACATACAAACGAACGCAGAATTATTAACAACCGGCTGGACCTGCTGGAACTAACAAACTGAAATTAATTTTGTGCTTCTGCTGACGAGCAAGCCGTGCATTCACATATGCATAATGCAACTGATATTATATGTAATTATTTATTATTTAAATGACGTTTTACTAATGTTGCTTCTCGTTTGCTTTAGGTAAGTGACTCCATAATTCGTTCCGGATTTCATAAAATCGCAAACTGTTCGTCAATCGTCAATGTCAATGGGTAAGCGGCACTTTTGATTAGAATTTATCTTGATGCGTAATGGATGGGAGAGAAGATGGAAAAGGTGGAGGTGGAGTAAGCCGCGGCAGCAGCAGCAGCTGATGCGTTATTTACGGTGGCTTGGAAAATCACCTTTCTAAGAATTCTACCCCTATTACTATTTCTTATCAACCTGTATTATTTAGTCGGCAAGCAACGTCTTCTACCTGTCGAAAAATATTTTTGCGTTCGTTTATTACCCGGATTCATCGCGTGTTTACTAACGTTGGACATCCTTGTAATGTTTTCATCTCTGTGCCAAATTTGCGTTGAAGCAAACCGAATGCGATTGTTGTTAGTTCTTGGTAAGCAGAAGGTAGGTTGTTAGGTGAAAAGAAGGGCAATCACAAGCGCGCTATAGAAGAGCCATACATATTACCTTGCGGAAATCTATGTAACTGTTTAGATCTTTGTATCGTATCCGCCGTAGGTTTTATTGACCTGATGACTGTAGCTCAAGAACAGCCGTAGAGGCTGTCGTAGGAGAATGTACCAAACACCTGGTGGCGGAAAATTTCTAGAAATGCGCTCATATAATGCAATTAAACTTCTTTTATCATTAGCCATTCAGTTTACGACTGTGTGTCAGTCAGACGATGAGTTTTAAATTCAATTTTTCGGAAAAGTATATTAGCAAAGAGGCGGGCGCGCGCGTATCCTTAATGTACTAATTGCGTGCGTTGTTGTTTGTTGGTGCATTATGGAATATTGTAATTTCGGAAGGTTTCTAGCATATTAGTCGTTGCTAATGGATTAGCCCGTGCAAAGGAGTAGCGAGCGATACGTAGTAAACGCGAGCGGCGGCAACGCAGGTATATGCAACAAAACAAATCCGAATGGCAAATTGCGACGATACAATTTTAGAAAGTGTGCGTAACGCCTGCGCGCATTCGGACGTGGGGATCACCACACACAATCGCCGTGGTGGATGGAGTAGTGCTCGCCTAGCTACCAGCAGCACGTCGGTACCGCTAGCCGCAGTTGGCGCGTGCACATACAGTCAGTCGAACGAAGCACGTCCGCGTTCTCTCTGCCAGTCCGCGCAAACGCGAATGCGAATACTACGCTATAACTGACGACGAAGGATTATTATCTTGTGCGCATGCAACAGGTGATTCGCTTGACGCGCACCAATAACACAACTTTTGGGATTCATTCAGTTGTTTGAAGTACACCTATTGCGCATATAGTTTGTGTTTGAGTTGAAGAATATAATAGTTTTAAACTAAGGGCAGTGCATGACCGGGGAGAATTTGTGCAATCTTTGTGAGAGAGGATAATGTAATCACATTGAATCAGTTTTTGGATGTCACCATACAGTCGCTATCGGCCGCTGCCCGGCTCCGAGGGGCCGACGCAGGTCCTTCAGCCAGGATGTCGTCCTGCGAACGGCGGCACGTCGCCAACGGCTGCGTGTCGATTTCTTAGATGGATTGCGAAACTGAATCCGCAGCCTTTAAATAAACAAGGCATCGGTATGTACAGATAGACAATGAATGAATGTTTCGAACAATGAGTGAGAATGGTGGCTCTTTGGCATTGTATGCGTGCGCGCAATGCATTGTTTGAAATGACGATAAGTACAAGACATGTCATAAAAATGCAATTAGATAAGATTCACGCGCCCGCGCTCGTTCGCGCAAAGGGGAATTACATTACATAACGAAGAATTCAGATTGTCGTAATTGGGACACGTGAAGAGAGTAGGCATTTAAAGATGACGATTAACCGTGCGCTGAAAACTCGCGCTACGTATGGCGTTTATGTTCGTGGATATATGGCACTAATCATTTACGCAACTAGAGTAAATATGAAATTATAATGCAATGTGCGTGTCTGTTTGATAAGCAAGCAAATGAAGGAAAATACGCTGCTTCCTTGATAGGTATATAAATGTCGTCGTGTTGTAGACTTGGTGGTGCTGCTGTTGCTCACCAGTTTAAATGGTTGAAATGCGTAAAATGTACACCTAATTTACATTGTGGCACCGAGCAAATACCCGTGTTCCTGTTTGAATAATGCATTTATTTATTAGTTTGCCAGACGCACTACCAGACCGATGATGATGTTGCTATAGTTGGCTCGTTGCTCGTTATCTGATTACGATATTTTATTGTCGCGAAGCGCATGTAATTAAAGTGTACGTAGCAATGCACAAGCGCACGTTTAAATATAAATTTAAGGAGCGCTCGTGTGCAACATTGGGAGCCAATATTTTGTTTGCATCAAAATTTTTGCGCAGCTTTTGCACCGATAAACAGATTTGATGTGGTGTACTAAACATGTAGATATTTATCAAAAATAAATATGTACATAGTTCAAATTAAAACTTGGCAATCAGGCGGTAGGACAGGCGATCGAAGTTAAAATTATGAAAGTACGCGCGTACCTCTCTGTGTTCGTTCGTTGGAGGTGAACTTATTCAATATTATTTGCGGCGCGTGTTTGAAGGTCGATTTTTTGCTGAGATGGATTTTAATTCCCTCCCGAGATAAAATTAATTAGTATGCGTATTTTGAATTGTAAATTTGTCGCTTATTATCGAGCTTGTAATTATTCGTGATTTCACTTACGAGATTTTCATGAATTCTGTAGTTGATTGTTAAATCAATGACGTTCGTTTTGTATATAGTCAAATTTTAAAATTCTCATTGCAAGATTAATGATTGAAATATCAATTTGACATTTGTAGTACGGAAGTTTATTTATTGATTGCAAGTAGAGCTAGAAGCATTTCGCATGTTTGGAATAATGCGCATTATAGAAAACATATTTTGGCAGGCGGCCTGCATATATGAGAAAAAAAATTGCTTACGTACGCTCAACGTAAAATTGAAGTAAAACGCATGCGATATGACGTTGTCGATGCCAGTTGGAGATAGTTTTTTTTTTATAGCTGCCGTGCCATAAATAATACCACATAAGTGCAATATGAAATACGTATAGTGAAAGAATTAAGAAATTCCATGATGGATACTCATCCCTTAAATTGTTTGCAACCATTCCTTGGAACATCCGAAGAAAAAGACGAACGAAAACGCCACTAGGGATTGCATAATTTGATTTATCAAACGAACTTTTTCCGAAAAAGTTGTAATGGTAAATTCAATTACTCAATCTTTAGTAGTGTTCTCGTCCATCATCTTCTTTCATTGTTCCAACGACTAGTCAATAATTGTGTTTAAGCAATAAGTATCCACCATGGAATTTGATTGTATTTTCAGTATATTGTGGAGTTTACACCTACGTTTTATTGCTTGCGCATTTTGTATGGCGATATTGTGAAAATAACTCGGTAGGTTTGGCGTAATTCGATGGGAATCGATCGATATTCGAATCTCAGTTGACATATAAATTGCGGACGTCATTTGCGAACGTCACTTTAGTGAAAAATATCGTTTCAATTTGTACCGTTGATAACAAGCTTTTCATTGGATGATGATGTAGTTTTGCCAAATTCGGTAGCTCATTTCACGCGTTTTCCTTTAAGCCAGAGTTACGTTTTCGGTTTCGATCACGATGCACTATGATTGAGATTAAAGTTCGGCAAGCGCCAAGCAAGTTTCGGGTCGTATCGACGTATAGTGTACAACAAACAGCATTTCCTACTTGACCTTAATTTATTATTTATGCGGTGCGCGCACTCATTTTTCTACAGCCGTAAGTAATACAAACACAGACGCACGGAGAGACAAACGTTTTGTTGCCCACATGAATTCGTTTCGAGCGAGACTTAACATTTAGTTTACTTTGTATTACACACTTTGTTTTACTTTGTGTTTCATTTAAAAGTAGTATTACGTTACAGTTTTATCCTTAGCGTCGTCGTTCGTTGTTTAAGTTCTTTGAAGCGCGCGTTCATAAAAACCGTTGACATTTCCGTATTAATTTTTACAGCCTAAATACTCGGCCGTTGTTGCTCTTGGTTGTTGCTAATTTTCAAAAGCGTATCGAATTTTTTGTTTATAGCCAAAGTCGTTTGTTGTTGCTACTGCTGCTCGTATTTAAATTTGACTTTGAATGAACAATAACAATATTAATGTGCATCGCGACGTAGTTTATCTTGCTTAGAGCGTATTGTTTTGCTTGGGCGCTTGTTTAGTTGAATGTGTTTTCCATTGTTGAATTTGCTACGTACGTTACATATATTGAAATGGGTTAAACGAATCCTGCGTAATCATTTGCATAGATAATTAAAGTATCATTATGTAGACACTCGTGTTAAGGGTAATTGTGTTTTCAACACGTTATCGCTCGCTAACAAAAGCGTATCATTAAACACATAAAATATTCGGTCGTTTAAGTAAAAATATTCCGTGCTATTATAATTTTTAAAAGCAATTAAAACAGTAATGTTGTTGACCCACGAACGAACAAACGTTGACATTTTGCGCATGAATGAATTAATTTCGCATCAAATATGAATTTATTTGTTTTGATCCACGAAATTGCGCTGCATCTTCAAGTGAATAATTTTTACAACGTCACTGCACGCGCACAAGATTCACGGATTGATGACCCTTAATTTTGTTGATAATACAATTATTGCGTGTTTAAAAAGAGGCAAAATAAATTTGTCTAAATTGGGAAAATTTCGCATTACGCATCTATGATTGTTAATTCAAGGACTGCGTTTTGTTATTTCATTGCTTGATTAATTAACTTGTCAGTCTTGATTGGCTAAATTATAGGAAATAATTACCTATTAGGAATTTCAGTAAATATTTTTTGTTGTTGTGCAAATTATCATTTTTTAAAAATTGGTAAGCACGGCATTTCATTATTGAATTACGAAAAAAAAATTAGCTATGCGGACTTTAGTAAATATTTTTTATTTTTCAGAAGACGATATGCCAAAATATTAGCAAGCAATTTATTATTAGATATTATTAATTGCTGTATAATTTAAACAGTAATTTTTCTTCGACACGAGAGAAGAAAGTTTGCATAATTTTTATTAATCAACTTTCACTACTAAATTACGCATATTACTTATGAGTTGATGATTTTGCATCATTTACTTATGTTTAATTAGAATTAGCGCACTCGTTCTGCTCGCGATGAATACGTTTTAGAAATTTGGCAAGCAGCACGTTACTTTGCCAACAAAATGTTAACACATGTAAGCGCAAATTATGAACGTGTGTTTGAAAGTTATCGATTTTGTTCGTGGTTGCAGAACATGAAAGAACAAACCGTTCTTTCAATTAATTACGTAAAAATTGAGTAATTTCATTCGGAGTGTTGAGCTGGCATTTGAAATCTCGTATTGCGTTCGAACGTTATGGTCATTTGAACAAGTTGAGGAGAGAAACACACGACGAGACAAGAATCAGCCAGAGTTTCTTCTCAGACAGACAGGAACTGAAGAACTTGTTCAAGTTGCTTTCACACTTAAGAAATTTCCTCTAGCATGCAATAGCAAACGTGTAGTAAGAACAAGAAAAATTATATAATTCCACATCTGAATGCAAACAAAAGTTAAATAGGGCTTGCACATTTTGATATTGATTTTTGGAGTGGCATGGCATTTCTTTCTGTCGCATTTATTTGCTTTAATTTATTTCAACGGTGCGATTATGTTAAACGCACATTCTTGTAATGTAAACTTAACACGCTTTTATGCAATTGCGGTAAGCAGCTAGCAACTTCTTGGTCGTGGTCGTCGTCTGCAGAGACTTTAGCACTCGAAGACATTTCGCGTCAGCTGGCATACGGCAACTTTTCGCACAATTCGTTTCTGCGGAACATGCGTTAAATGTGTAACTCGGCAGTATTGGCTTTGACGTGTTCGTTTTTCAAATCGCAATCGCGTGTTTTGTTAGCACAACATTGCAGACCAGGAACGCATTATACATTCTAATCATTGGCGTGACTACAAGCAAAATTCTTTGATGCTCATCATATTTTAAAAAACTAAAGACTATTAATAAACTGTTTTGCAGTGCTGATTTTTAATGAAATATAGTGGTATTTTCTCGTTTTACGATATGTTTGGGATTTAAAGCGTAATTATGAAAATAATTTATTTCTTTTATTTTCTTTGGTGCTAACGCAGATTTCATTTTAATGCACTTTTATTTGCTACCTGATCAGGTTTTAAAATCTTATATTTCAAGTCAGAGACACAAAAATAATGTACTTCCGTATAAAAATGACAAAATTACCTTTCTTTGTCGGTACGAACGAAGGTTGGCAGAATTTAAACTACAACGACAAATATTAAGAGATTTTACTTGAAAGTACAAGCAGCACATTTTCCATGGAACTTTTGGCTTTCACTTTGTGATGATAATGCAAGCTGGCTGGTACTATTTATTGTTAGTCGTTTTTCCCATTAGAAAAGTACCTGCATTGTGGTGACAGACTCATTAAAACTTTTTATTTTGTCATTAACAATTGAATACATTCACAACATGAAGCAAATAGACAAACGCACAAGGACTCTTAAACCATTTGTTCGCCAGTTCAACCTGTCAATTATTTGTACGAACACATAATTCTCATTCAGCTACCGTTTTTTTAGTCGCATGACAATTTTTTTATTATCTTCATATTTTACTTGATATATTCTCTCTTTTGCCGCGCTGCCAGCCAGTGTGTCGCACTCGTTGTGAAACACTTTTATTATTGTTTGACGCCTCGCTGAAAGTCACGTTTCATTTCAATTCCGCGCGTTCAATGACATTGCGATTGACATCACAACACACACGGCCGGACTCGTCTCTTGGTGCGAGCGTAGTTCTAGCTCGCGAGATTGAATGAAAAAGGCGAAGCATCGTCATTTTATGGGAATGATTATTATTAAGTTAAGTTAAGGAAAGCAAAAATACGCTCGGTTGCGCGTTTGGCATGCTGTCGGTTTCCACTCTACAAATCCAGCTACTTACTCGCTGACTGATGAGCAAACAACTATGTACACGCCGGTATTGTAAGATAATGCGCATTTTCTACATTTATAGACGTGGCTTCGTAGACGAGTTTGTAGCAGAAAAGCGGAACAAGTTTTCTATCATCCATTGACGCATTTCGCACTCGGTATTGTGCTTGCTAGCCAGACGTAAAAATGCACGGCTGTGTGTTAACGTCAATGCGGAATATAAGTTTAATCAATATGATCAGCTGTTTAAGTACTTGTTTGCGTTCGATCAATACTACTTATTGATTATATCATTTCAAGGCTGCGCCTCCTCATGCATAGTGCGTTGAGTTTCCGATTGATTATCACTTATCGTAATTGGTATTTTGTTTGAAAATAGCTTTATTAAGCTGTGAAAACTATGAATGTAATTTCATTAAATTACAAGATACGTCGTAGACGACGCATTTGCGTGTAGATATCAGAATTGCACACATTCTGCACTATTTTTCTGCACATTAAGTGAAACGAATCCAGGCAGATGTTTTACATATTCATATTATGCATACGATGATTACTCGTTTGTGCATTAAACTTAAACTATTTCACTGCAATTTACTGTTACACATTACACATACTCGTCATAATAGCTATGCAACCATTGTGTGCATATGTTTAACACACATACACAAGGATAATTAGCAAACATTATTATATCGACTGGCAACATCTTAATTTTTTACGTGACGTTTAATGCGATAATAAATTTTTAATTGTTATTTGTTTCCTGCAAACGTAAAAGTAGAGCTAAAATAATTTTGCACATGGAAAATGTCACGTGTTGAGTGCAGACATGAAATTGGGTTAAATTATTCGTCCTGCTGTTTGCCGGTAGACTAAACAATGAAATAAAACAATGGAGGAAATACGCGCTCGCGCGCCTGCCTTCCTTGCTTGCTTGTTGTTCTTGGGTTTGCCGGTTAGTGAACTAGTTTTGTACGAAAAGTACCGTACGCGCGTACTCTTTATGCACGTATGCACGTTTGAGTGCAATAGTTTATTTAGTTGGCTTTGCATAAACGAGACGCTTACGCCCAGTTATACAATTCAGGAATAATTTGCGGATAGTTTGCGTCGAGTTGATGATTATCACGCTGATGATGATAAGGCGAAGGAGGAAGAGTTTCAAATCATGCGTTCATTGCTGTTATACAACTTCTGACTAGATGACATTAAGTTTCTAACTAATAGTTTGTTGTTCAAAATGTCACTAATTTTGCAGATACAAATGGCAAATCGCAATGTTGATTTAGTTTGAATGCACTCTGTGGTTGGCCTGCAATGTGCGTTATTGCAGCATTTGACTAAGAAGGAGGAGGTGTGTATTTTTATTCGTATCGAGGAGGCGCAGATGAAACCAGCTAGGCTGAAACGCACTCGGAGAGTTCGTTTATTATGACCCAGATTTGAAAATTCACGATTGGCGCTTCAACATCTTGAACGACTGCGCGTTTATTGAGGATTTACCTCACTTTAGCTTAGTTTAGTTTAGCACCAGCTGGCGAACCAATAAATGGTACAAGGTGTTTGCAAAAGAGATAAAATTTAAAGAAGGCCATGGAAATATACGTCTGGATAAATTCCCAATGATGTGTATGAATGCGGTTCTCATCGCGAGTTGCATATTGCAACGCAGTGGAAATGCGTCCGGCAGTGTCGGTCGTTTTATTTTTGGTCAACCGCGCAGCTAATTTCGTACCATTGTGCCGCAGAAAATAGTTAACGACGAACGCGTGCACTCAGGTCACTTTAAAGCCAAAGCAATAGACACGCAGACCCAACACAACCACATAATATTTATTTAAAAGGTAAAGAAGCAGGCATGCACGAAAAAAACGCCAATGTTTAATTGCCATTGGCGCTTTGTGTTTTTTGCCAATACAGCATTCAATGTTTACGCTTAAATTAGTCTAAGTTATTATTTACTACAGTCGTCGTCGTCGTCAATGTCGAATGCAATACCCATTGGCGTTATGCTAATTACTCTATTTGTCACACTATCAGTAAGCGTAAGCGAATTCAAGGTTTTCCTCTAATGCGCGCAAAGTATCGTAAAAATTGATACTTACTCTTTGTTTAACTTGCTTATTTGCTTTTTCACCGCTTAGCAAACATTTGATGATTATGATGATGATAATACAATACCTGCTGCTGCCGAGTTCAATAAGTGATTATCGAAAAATGTATCTACGCTTATCGGATATTTGTATTTCACCGCGAACATCTGTTTTGGTACACAGCAAGTCAAAATTAATTAATTATTTATCTCGACGTTGCGCTTGCTGTAAGTCATGTTATGTCACTGCTAAACATAGACCTCTTTATGAGCGTTACTCAATTTTAATGGCAAAGTTTACAGCACTCTGAAAAATTACTATGCACTGTGTAGAAAACTTTCTTCTACGACGAATGACAACCAACATTTGGACTTGTCGTAAATGTATAAATTGGTTTAATTATTGACCTGTGCACTAATTCGCTACACCAAACTATTTCAAATATTAAATGGCACACAGTAGTGAGCCACTTGCGTCAATAATTTTCCCGCAATTAACTACGTAAGTAGGTAATTTTCAAATGGCAACAAACGTTTGATGATAAGCAGAAAATTCATTTGGATTTTCCATTCATTTTTTCGCTAAAATTTAAACATAACTTTCATTCATTGCACCATTGAATGTGCTGCTTAAAAATACTGACGGGAATTTTGTAATAAAGAAGCACTCAGAAATTCAATTAAAAAGTTTGCTAATAATTTAAAAATATCACTCAGAGTCATTTATCTTTTTTCCTTGTATTTTAACTTTATGATGGATTATTACTTTCCGGGACGGATTAAATTTTAGAACGAGTTTTCAACATTAATTCGGAAAATCAATGAAATCTTATCAAGTAAGTCATCAACCGCGCGGTTATAGTCGAGTACAAAGTTGAGTCATTTAACCTGCTTCTTTATTACACGAAGCGGAGTGCACAATTTATATCGTTTGCTGCTGTTGGCGCTATGGACGATGAGGAGAAGCAAGCAAGTGAAGCGAGTGAGCGGTCTGCTCATCAATTGGAAATTAATTTATTTTATATGTGTGTCATACGCGTGATGCTTTTTTAATGACACTCGGCGTGCGCGCGACGAGCAATACCGTTCCTCGACGCAAGGGGCAACCTATCAGTAATTATTACCGTTTAGCCAAGTACATAGTCGTCCGTTCGTTCCGTCCCGGTCGTGCAGTTGCGATAAAACGCAAACGTGAAAATATCGAGTGTCCCGGTTTATTATTAATATCGCTCAATATGCCACGGCAGGCAAACGTAATTATTGCAACAAGACAACGAAATTGAATCGATTGCTTTCATTATCTCATTTCAATTCTATGCATTTCATAGTCGATGCGCGATGATCGAGTTTTCTGCTTGTGCTGCAATCAGAACGTTTAGTGCTGCGCCATCGTTTTAAATTCGAGCCGGGGCATTTTGAAAATGTGCGAATATTCTCATATTAATCACACGAACAAATAGATTGATGGATCGCTATCAGCATCATAGCCGTAGTGCGCCAATGATGATAAATCAACGCAATTAATCATCATATTGCCTTGCGTTCGCTCGTTCAGTACACTTTAGTCGGTTGAGTGGCTAACAACACAGCTGGTTAAAATGTGCGTGCGATTTATTTCGCGGTCGAATTGCTATTAGTTTAGTTTATTAGTGGTTATTGGTGGCTGACTTTTCAGTGAGTGCAAACAACACCAGTAGTAGTAATAATAATTGCAAGCCTCCCAGTGGTGGATGGAGTGTTAACATGAACACAATTACGAACAGCATCATTACACGTTCAAATAATTCGACGAGTTGACATAGTTATTACTATTATTATTAGAGATCTCTCGACGGTCTCGCAATTTATGGTAGTTTGCATGGTTCGCACCGGTAAATTAAGCAAATTATCAATCATGTGGTATCCGTGCAAAGTTTTTCTCACCTCGATTGACGATCGTACGCGTAAACAAGGTAATTGGGTTTGTTTGCAAAATCTATTTGCATATTTACGAATTGCGATAACAACACACACTCACCCATTATGCAACGAAAAAATGCTAGTAAACGTTTGAGCGAGAATTTATTTCCACCTGCATTAAAAATTAAGCAAGCGCAAAATATCACATAAATTAAAAAGTTCAGTTAGCTAATTAATAATAACACCAACGTTTTTTATGTCTCTTCACTCTAAATTCGCATTGTTTTACGAGACCCCAGGCGAAGAGTTGGTTATGCAAGCGAATTAAATGCCCATTGTTTTTCTAATTTTTATTATTCTTTTAAGAGGACACAGTAACCGGTCTGTTTAATATAAAAAGTTTGTATAAATTTATTTCATCTCTGCTAAAGTCTAAGTGTAATTTCATTTCTAGCTATTATGATTAATTTATTACACAATATAGCGAAATGAAACTGAAATCAAACCTAAGCTTTTAAGCGCTCCTCTGTCTTATCGATATAATCAATGATTATTGATTGATGACAAAGATCGATTAATTTTAGCCAGTGTTAGTATGCATACAAACGACTGCTGGCTGATATGTGGTGCGAATGCACAAGGTCATGATTTAAAAGGCAGGAAATAAAATACATAAATAAGTGATAATAAAACATGTAAGCAGCCACAACAGATAGCGACTTGTAGAAAAGTTGAAATATTTACATCAAGTTTCAATTAACCTTTGTGTTGCTCTGTTACGCCAGCGGAGGCGGCAGACTGACTTTGATTTCATACGATGATGAGTAAGTACATTAAAAACAAGTGCTTTAGTCAATTTGAGACATCGCTCAAAATAATTTTGCATAAATTAGCGTATGCCTACCAAAAAAAAATTCCTGCGTGAAGAGTTCGCATGATTAATCAATGATTTATTTGCTGTTGTCCACCTGCCGCGCAAAATCTTCTTTCTACAGAATTTTTTTCACTTGCGACAAAAAGTGTGTCGACTTGATTATTGCATAATTATGCGAGTTTGCGTGCTGACGAATGCGGCAAAAAAGAATGAGTAGTCAAAGTAGGTAGCATTTAAATACTCTGGGGGAGCTCGAGTGTGAATTATGCCGTTGAGATTTAGTCTTGACCTAAATTCTAGGTCATTGGAATTGATTTACTTGCGCCCTTCCTGCACGCTTTAAATTCCACTGCCTTTGGGCCGTCGCGGTTAGCCTAGGGATTTACAAAGTTGACATTATTAATTTTCCTGGTAATAATATTAATCATCGCGATAGCATTTTCAAGCACACGCGTTTGAAGAGCGATTGATTGAGTGAAGTGTTTTTATATAATAATAAAAATATTTTTAAAGTTGACATCAATCAATTAAACGATAATGAACTAAAATTAGCCAAGTAATCGAACACGCTTACGCTGAATGGATTTTCTCGATAAAGTTAATGGCATTTTTAAGTATTCTGCTATATTATTATTGTTATTAGTATTGTAGTGTTTTCGATTCGACTTTATGGTTTGTTGATTTTTGTTGTTAAAATTTAACGTGCCTATATGGTAATTGCAAATTGATGTATATTTAATGACCAGCAATTGAACAAACACTTTGCTTATGTTGTTGTTGCTAGGTGGGTAGGAGTGCGCAAAAATTAACATAAATGATTACTCGACGTATGCTAATAGATTAATAGTTGTAGTAATTATATTTAGCATTTGCTGTCAGTTGATCAAAGGATTTTTTTAAAGTTTTCGACTCTTTTAAATATAGAAATCACGTAATGAAAATTGCGTGTGCGCGCGTGATTTTTTTGTTAATAGTTATAAATCAGGAAGTTAAAATTATATTTAACGTGTAGTACGTATTGAGAAACTCGTGATAAGCGTTGAACGTTGTGGTTTTTTTAATCATTAATGCAAATATGCTTTTCCAATGTGCGGTTTTTATTTACAACGAGCAAAGCGGACGATGTGCGTTCTTTGTTAAACTTTTAATCAAATTAGGCCATACCGCCGCATATTATTATTATTTGTACGCTGGCTGCTGTTAAAATATTTGCATTAAGCCATGTATTTGCCTACGCATGAATTGTGAAAATTGTTTAAACATTTTTTCCAGACTAAACGACGCGCTTTATTTGTTCGGCCTGCATTGAGTACTGCGCATTGAAGAAATAGAAATCAAAATCAAGAAAGTGAAATGCTCATCTTACACAATCTGCAGAATTTATTTATTTATTTTCTTCCGATCTGAAGTTTGAATTGTTCTTATATAATGATAATTTCATCATCGCTTCGAATTTTAGTCGCTCTTCTTCGCTGGAAACAAATTAACAATCACACGCGCAAAAATGCAATCATAAATATTATGCACGTGAAAATGCTAATCAGCTCTTTTAGTCGGTTATGCATTATAATCATAAGTATTATGATGATTTATTTGAGTATTGCAGTTCAACGACATTTGTTGCTATTCTCTTTGCCGCTCTGCTCCTTTTTTCGCCATTCAGCGGTGGTCGAGTGTGTATTTTTTCAACATCAATGAACGAGGAGCGCGCTCGCGCGTTTTCATTCGTATTATTATTGTATTATATGCAATTGTTATGGTTTAATGAGTTCACTCACGTTTTCATGATTCTCGTGGCTTTTTTGTTTTGTTAATCACCGTATCATTCGTGCGCGCGCCGTGCTCCACTCGCAAATGCTGATTTGATAATTGCTGCGCGTATTTCTGAAGGAATCAATCCCGAAGCGTACACAATTTACAATTTCATTATTGCATGATTAACTTGCCAAACTGGCAATTTCGTCATTGGAACAACAACACGTAAACCGATTCCAAATTGCGCTCATATTGTGCTTTTTACGAGCGTAATGAATGCTCTATTTGCAATTTAATTAAATTGAGAACAGGCGTACGTTGCAAAACCTGAATTTTTCATGCTATACACTCAGCAAAAAGCCCTCTCTCTATTCGATTAGAATAGAACAGACTACATATACGCATGTGTATTGTAGGTAACGCGCAATGAACACACTTCCGCCGCACTTTTATTAAATCAAATCGAATTGCTATTATCGTTTTACGCGGTGAAAGCAGCAGCGAAGTAGTAACAACGTATTGTGCTGTCATGACATGACATGACACGAGTGGAGAGAATGAGAGTAAACAGAAGCCGAAAAATAGAATACGGTTACATACAATACGACGTCCTGCATGCGTAGCGCAATACACGCGAATTAAATAAGGATTGATATATGAGTTGCGATTCTAATACGACGAGCGTTAATGAATTTGCCAAAAGAATGAGAGAAGGCTCGAATGGGATATTGTAGTGCAGAATGGCTAGAAATGAGGAGAAGAGGGTAGTCCTTGAACTTTTTCCGCTTTGTGTCGAGTTGCCTTGGCCGGGAAAATCATGCCAAACATGCCACGAGGAGGAAGGACGAACTCGAACACGTAGCGTTTCCGTATTGCAGATTCGCGGAAAAAGCTGCACTGCGCTTCTGCCAACTCGACCAACTTTTCCTCCATCCCCTTTCAGCAAACGGATTTACGTTTTATTTAATTTATCAACGTTCTCGGTTTCCTTTTTTCCCTATCAAACTTTAGCTCGGCAACTCAAAGACGGCTTGATACGGTTTAGTAAAAGTTAATAAGTTGAATATTTATAAAAAGTGGTGAAAGGAAATAGATAAAGTTACAGCAACCAGCACATGTGGAAAGTAATGTTGGAAAGTTTTCTTACATGATGCGTATTTTATGAATAACAAACATCAAACAACGATTTTGTCGTGCGGAAAAAATTCATAACACATCAGCCAACAAAGTCAAAGTATAAGTACGGCTATTATCATAAGGAAATTGTTTTACAAACGCTGCGTAGGCGCAGTTTTTAATTAATGCAACAACGATTTAATTTGCTATCAACGTCGCCAATTAAGAATGCGAGCGTAGGAAGCGTAATTAATCGCGCATTTGATTCCCTCATACTTCATACTTTTGCCTCTTACACAACGCGTTCTGTGCGTACGTAGACAATGTACTTGCATATACACTGCATAAGTGCATTTGTCATGTTAAGACAAGCAAGTCAAATCACTAACGCGGAGGAAAATCAATATGCAACTAGACGTAATTGTGTAATAATTCAAGGCTGACGAGTGCTAATTGAATAGATGCATAATTCGACCGTGAAACGAGTCTTGTTCAGAAGAGCTTGCTGCGACTGAAGAATTATTATTTTTCGTATTGTGCGCGCGGCATTGGCGACAACGTAAATGAGAAAAAACACGCGAGTTAATGAACGCACTTAATTCAAGCGTGTGCGATGGGCATGGACCGGTGATTTAACCACATTGCCGAACAATTTTAAATTATTGTTCAGTTATTTCAGTCATGCTATTGTAGTATTTGTCGGTTTGGTGTTCTTCTGCTCGTTGCCAAATCCTTCCCGGTAGTTGGCTACTGTTTGTTGTGGTGAAGTTTAGTTATTTTTTTAAAATTTTTGGTAGATTCTTATTCGTGCTTATTCGCATTATTTGTCAAGCGAATCTTTCACACCTCCCGTACTTGTTCGTTAACTTTTTACGATGTTGCTTGCGTTTGCTCCTCCAACTCTACCCATTAAAGTTTTGGCTACTCTGTCGGCAAGACGCAAGCAAGTAAGTGATGTATGTGGGAAATTGAATAAAACCACCGTAGGAAAGTTGTATCCAAATTAAAGTTAGATATTGTGAAAGTAGAATTTTTTCAGATGTTTATTGTATATTGAAACACATTTACGTGAAACGTGACTGAGGAAATTACCGCCTGAAACTATAAGAAATTTGCATTGCGCTATACGCCACGAACGCTTGCGATTTTATCATTATGCGCTTAAATAGCAAACTTTTGTATATTTCATACTGTGATAAAAATCTGATTGCATTTAATTATTTACAGGGGTTTTGGACATGACTGCCACGGAGAATACAATCCGTTTCAGCGTCCACACCCTGGACAAAGCTACCAAAGCAAAAGTAACATTAGAGAATTACTATACTAACTTAATTTCACAACACGTCGAACGGAAACAAAGGTAAAATTTGGTGGCCAAGTTAATAACATTTGTAAAACTTATATTTTGTGTAAAAATTTTAGGCTAGCAAAATTAGAAGAATCCTTAAAAGATGAAAGTCTTTCGGATGAACAGCGCAATGAAAAGCGCATGCAGCACGCGCAAAAAGAAACAGAATTTCTGCGGCTTAAGCGATCGCGCCTTGGCGTCGAGGACTTTGAGCCGTTGAAGGTGATCGGACGTGGTGCCTTTGGCGAAGTACGGCTGGTACAGAAGAAGGATACGGGGCATGTGTACGCGATGAAAATCCTTCGCAAGGCTGACATGCTGGAAAAGGAGCAGGTTGCGCACGTGCGCGCCGAACGAGATATCCTGGTGGAGGCAGACCACCAGTGGGTTGTAAAAATGTATTATAGTTTTCAAGATCCAATCAATTTGTATTTGATCATGGAGTTTCTGCCCGGCGGCGATATGATGACGCTGCTCATGAAGAAGGATACGCTCTCGGAGGAATGTACTCAGTTCTACATCGCCGAGACAGCACTTGCGATCGACTCGATACACAAACTTGGTTTTATTCATAGAGACATTAAGCCTGATAATCTCCTCCTCGATGCAAAAGGCCACCTGAAGCTGAGCGATTTCGGCCTGTGCACTGGCTTAAAGAAGTCGCATCGGACCGATTTCTACCGGGATCTCAGTCAAGCGAAGCCATCGGATTTCAGTAAGTGCCCACGCGCAATATTGAAACGTCTTCCCTAATTATGTTTTCATCAGTTATTACATCAAGTCCAATGGACAGCAAACGGCGGGCGGAGAGTTGGAAGCGCAACCGGCGAGCGCTCGCTTACAGCACGGTGGGAACACCCGACTATATTGCGCCTGAAGTTTTCCTTCAAACAGGGTATGGGCCTGCCTGTGACTGGTGGTCCCTAGGTGTGATAATGTACGAAATGCTCATCGGTTATCCACCGTTCTGCTCCGAGAATCCGCAAGATACTTACAGAAAAGTGATGAACTGGCGAGAAACTCTAATTTTTCCAGCCGAAGTTCCCATTTCGGAGGAAGCCAAAGACACGATTATTCGGTACGTACGCTAAATACATTGGTTTTGCAACAAACCCACTCATTGTGCATTTATTAGGTTTTGTTGCGAAGCCGAAAGACGGTTGGGGAATCAGAAAGGAATTGAGGAATTGAAATTGATTCCATTCTTCCGCGGCGTCGATTGGGAGCACATTCGCGAGCGACCAGCAGCTATACCAGTCGAAGTGCGTTCAATCGATGACACATCGAACTTTGATGATTTCCCTGACGTTAAATTGGAGATTCGTAAGTGCTTTCAATCCATAATTCATTTTCAATGTTACCACTGGCAGAAAACTCACAAAATTATTGCCTTTTAGCTGCAGCTCCATTACCTCAAGACGGAGAAGTGACATATAAAGACTGGGTATTTATAAATTACACGTTTAAACGATTCGAGGGTTTAACGCAAAGAGGGACTCCGACGAAGAAATAATCCCACCGTGCGCTTGGTGCGCTGGACAATTGCCCTCTTCTCTTATTTTTAGAAAATACGCAATGAGCTCTGCTTATGACAAAAAGCAAACAAAATCATCAGCCTGTGCAATCTGCATCGAATTTTGATCAAATTCACTTGTTCAAATTGAACCTCTTCTGGCCTTGTAAACACACCCTTTTCATAATTCTTAATCACATTCACATGATATGATGAAGAAGGCGAAAAATAACGTTATTCTAGAATACATTTGCAATGCTGCAGTTGTTAAATATTTTCTAAAGATAAGTCCCGAAATCAGTCCGAAAACTATTCAATAACAAGACGCAGGAATATTTGCACTACATACACTCTATATTCTTTTGTTTGGTGCTGTGAATATAAGAAGTAATTTATATCGCAGAAATCGTCATCGTTTTCTATGATGTTGTTCCCTGTTAAAATCGGAAAAGCGCAGTTGCATTTCGAATTATTCCTTTATCATCGAAACGCAACTGTTTATTGAGCTATGAACTAATGAATTCGATTCGGGCGATAGGGCTGAAGAACAACTTACTTCCTTAACTAGCTAGAGTTCGTTACAATTATATCCTTATTCGTCATATTTATTCACATAATAATCTGGTGTGCGCAAAAGAAGATTTGATGATGTTTCTTGCTGTGATATTTTATTCTTGATTGTCTTCGTTTCTTTAACAAGAATTCAATAATGCGGTAGCAATGTCATAGAAAGCGTATGAATTATATTACAAGAATGCAAAGTGTTGAATCATGATGCTTGTGAACATGTTAAAATTGTTTTATTGTTATCAAAGTGATTTGTTTGTTTATTCTTTTAATTTTTTAATAATTTAGACTAATTCTAAAATTTGCCAGAGTTGTAGCTGTGAGTTCACAATATCATTCAAATTCAGATGAAATTCTAAAAAACACACTGCTAAACGAATTATTAACAAGTTATCAAGTAGCATAACTATAACGATCGCATCTGACGCATAGATTTCATGCATATTCGCGTGTTGTTGCATCAAATACCACATGGACATAGAGCATTTATTTTGACAACTTCAATGAAGAAATATGATGAGGTTTATTTAAATGGAAGGGAAGTGAACTAAACGGAATCGAGAAAGGGTTCCATTAATATTATTGTTGTATATAAAATGATAAAATAATAGTACATATGTTCGAACGAACGGAGAGAAAGAAATTTCCATGTAAACAAATATTTTTGTAGCAACCGAATGGATATTGTCAATAGCGCGATCATACAATATTTAGTTTAGAAAGTTTCGGCGTTTCAATTGCGTCGTATGCAAATTGCATATTAATTGGTAAAATCATTTATATTATTATTTCTGAATAGGTTCTGTTTTAAAAACAAATACATGCGAATGAAACAAAGTACTAAGTACTTGAACATAGTATTAACTTAAGTTTATTTTCTGGTTTACTAGAATGAATATTTGTTTATTGTATAGAAGAGTTGTGTATTAACGCAATTATTGTACATTATTAGTTCAGCAACGCAAACGTGTGTGGTGCAAGCAAGGGGATGAGAATTTTCATTTTTGATTTGTTAGGAGCATGTCATGCGTTAGGATGTACAAACGCTTAATTGAAATAACTGTCTAACAGTTCAGCAATTATTTTCAACTTACATTTTAGTGCGGCTGGCAGATGTGTTTGCGTGAAAGCACTGTGATTCATTTTTAGGTCCTTCTGTAGCTCTCTAAAAGCGATACTTATACCGCGTCCAAATTATGCGACATTGTTCTATTTGGTGCAGCGATTCAATTGGAGACTAATCAACCAGCAATGATTATTTTTTCATAGCGTTAAATAATGTTTCTCATCAGTTAACTTTGAAGCTGTGTTAAGTAGTTGGTTTGCTGACAGGAAGTCTTTGTAAATAACATATTTCTTGAAAATGTGTATAACATAAAGAAATTATTAAAATATGTGCTTTAAAATTGAGTCTCAAACGAAACGTATTTATTAGGATCTTTCAATGCACATTCAAATATTGTTAACTAATAATGTAGACCAGTTTTTTTGGTTCATATTTTCTTGGAGAGTTCCAACGCATTTTTCGTGCAGCTTTAAGTTGAAGGCGCAACTTTTCAACTTGTTTTTGTAACATAGATATTTTAGCTGTGTAAACTCGATTTTTCTTCTTTTGCATTTCATGTACTTTATGTGACATGATCCAATACTTTCTTCTTTGAACTTCACATTTCAGGTCATCATACTGAAATTCATTCAGATAGTGTGGTACTCGACGATGATTCGGCAAGGGTAGCATCTTAGTTGCTGGGTCAATGGACGGTAGCTCTCCTGTTATCGAAGGATCATTACTGCCTAAATCATCAGCTTCATGAATTGTCTGACTTTTGGTATAAGTGACAGAGGATGGTATGGGTGAAACATTTAACAATTCATCATTATCAACATTTTCTAAGTTTATTGCCACTCTGGCATCATCTCTCATAATGTCAGAGTCACTGTGGAGGACAGTTTCCAATGTTGTAGCTGATACTGGCGGCACAGTAATACTGTTTGATTCTTCATCACAGCAATCAGCTTTAAATATGATTTCAAGCTCTTCTGGTTCATCTATATCGTGGGATTCTGTTCCATCCTGATAAATATATGTTGTTCCTTCATCCTCAGTATTTTGTTCAGTGTCACTGCCTTCTTCATGATGACAACAGGAAGGCTCATCAAGTTCTTCTTCACACTCATCCTCCACATGAAGATGAACCATTTCTTCAGGCTGCAAAGCGCTAAGTACTTTACTAAGACCTGATGTTATTACTGGTCGGATACTTTTGGATTCAAAGAAGATTGTAGGCACTGAACCCCTTTTTAGTATCAAATTGCCATTAGCAGATAATTCATAACAACTCGGTTCAAAGTGTTGGCTACAAATGACTAATGATTTTGAGGGCGTACTTTCATGTTTAAGTGCTTTTATCCACTTTTCTCGCCATTCTGGTTTAGTAGGAAATCTAAAATTAAAACTTAATTATAAAAACAAAATTCATTATTCATGTCAAACCTGTGCAACTTAAGTCCATCTCCTTTTAAGTATTGATAACTACACCCTTTTGCACTGCAACTCTTAACCATTGTTCTAAGCGATTGAACAAATTGCCTGTTCGTCCTAAAATTATTACAATAACTATTGTAACTTATGCTGTTGAAATTATAAACGTCATCAATGCCTCTTAGAGCTAAAATTATAAGCGAAATGCTGAAATTAGTACGATGAATTAATTACATAGCTTACAAATATCATAGTTATAAAAGCGTAAAAGTGCACTGTGTTTGATTATGTTTGCCATACAGTGCTAGGAATTGGATTAAGTGTTTCAGGTTTGAGGCCGGAGAACCACTCCGTTTTCAAAATCTTGATTTAATCTATTTTTAACAACAAGTTTAAATTTTGTGACGTCACGGCCTCAATTGCGCACTGTGTAAAGGAGTTGACTTATAAATTTGTCGACGTAGTGCCATGGGTTCGAGTCCCAGCAAGAGTAAATATTTCAAACTTATAAAATTAGTTGTGTACCTAATAAACATCTTAAAATTCATCCCCAGCAAGTGAATCTAATAGCCTAGTCGGTACGGCGCTAGGCATTGGATCGGGTGTCTCAGGTTCGATCCCCGGGACGGATAAGGCGTATTTAACTTAATTTTCAATTCCTTGTACGCTCCCTGGGGCCCCAACGGACATAGTCGTATGTCCTGAGGGCCCCTGGAGCGTACAAGGGGCTCCTTTTTTAAATTTTGATCGTCCACAGAAAACCCACCCCAAGCTAAAGCTCCCCGGCACGTCGACCAGCTGCGATCGCGGCTGATGTGCGACTGCCTCCCCATTCC
>JARJDV010004794.1:0-57894 GCA_030264675.1 Anaulacaspis nigra
AAAAATTGAAATTTTGATATTTTTGATGCTTGATATTTCATTATCTATAAATTTATTTAAATAATTAATAATATTGTAACGTAATTTGTGGTTACATTTTAGCATAATTATGTATTAATCGAAATCAAAATTAATCAAAAACATTTAGAGAAACGATTGAAAACGATTGTATTCAAAGGTTACAAAGCAAACCTCTATGTAATACTTGTTTTGCCATACAGAGACTATGGACCACAGTGAGTTAGAACGGATTAATAGCATTTCAATTACTTTCAATGGGTAAAATTGCTTCGAAATACGAGAGATTTAAAATACGAGCAAGGTTTAGGAACGAATTAACCTCGTATGTCGAGGTACCACTGTATCAATTATGCCTGAAATATATAAATATGCAAACGCATGTGTTTGCAAATCAGTGAGAAAGATGAATAGTTTGATCATCAGTTTATGGTCCCTTTTAGCGGCATCAGCCTGCGCAGGTAAATAATTCTCCTATAATAAACAATAGAATAAATGATTTAATTTTACATTCAATTTAGGCCCTTCGACACCTCGTATTGAAGGACGGATTGTCCATGGAGAAACGATTGATATTGCACAAGTGCCTTACCAAGTTGCAATTGGTTACACTATCGAAATTTGGTGTGGTGGATCAATTATCCATGAGCGTTTTGTTTTGACTGCTGCTCATTGTCTGCACGAGTAAGTAATCAATATAGTTTAAAAAAGGGGCTTTGTGACTGGAATGAATAATCTTTCCAGTAAGGATCTTCAAAATCTTGTCGTATATGTTGGTATGACCAGTATGCAAGAAGTAGAATTTGAAATGTGGAAAGACATAAAACAAATTACCGTTCATCCCGAATATGTGCGAGAAACCAAGAACAATGATATTGTCATTTTAGAGCTTGATAAACCCTTAGTTTTTAACGCCAAAGCTCAACCCATTGCTCTTCCTGGCGATGGCAATACTGTGCCAGTGGGTGAATTCGGCTATGTTTCTGGTTGGGGAAGGACAGTAGAAAATGGTACAGCATCAATTATATTGCAGGGCACTAGAGTTAAATTTCTAGAACCTAGTGTATGTAAGTTTACGAATTTTAATGTGTCAAATATGCTCTGCGCTGGAAATCTTGACGGTAGTTCAGATTCTTGCAAGGTAAGATTCATTCGTATTTATTGTTATTTGAAAGAATTCACAAAAATGATTGAATTGTAGGGTGATGCTGGTGGTCCACTCGTACATGATGGTATTTTATATGGACTTGTGTCATTTGGCCATGGTTGCTCTCGCCCAGGATACGCGTCAGTCTATGCTGATGTTAAGAAGTTGCTGCCATTTATTAACAGCGTTATTGGGGCTTCACGTTTATAAGTCAAATTTATTGGGATGTTCCTATCAATGATTTTTATTGTTCCGTTAATTTAACATCCACTTAATTTCTAGCTTATTACAAACTATTTTATTACTGATAAAGCATTATTGGATGGTGAAATATTCCAAGAGGTGTGAAATAATTAGCTCCTAATACTAAACCTACCGACACTTTACCCGCACGCTGACCGATGATAGTTTGAGTAGCTAGTTAATACAGAAAGACACTTTAGTCAATTCGATAATAAAAAAGCATTTTTTTGGTGCTGCAAATATAAATCCACTTTCCGCTTCTTTATTTTTGTAGTTTTAATTTTTTTCATAAATTAAAACATATTGTATTGTAAATTTTGATTCATACGTATTTTTTACATTCTATACCAGAGTATGAGTTTAATGAATCAAAATTATTGACCATTTCACTATTTTTTATTTAGTCTTATTGACTCTAAAAGTCAATCCTTCTGAAAAACAACAATATTGGAAACTTCTTGGTCATCTACTGAACAATATTTGTCAATATTATTTATTTACTCTAATAATTTAATATTTCTACGAATACGAATATCTTGACATTTTTGTAAAAAAAAATCTGAAATATCTTTGTCGAAACCATCACTTACTACACGTAAAAATTTGATCGTATCGCTCGCAAACTACAACAGTATTGCACAAATGTGCATTTGTTACAAACCCGCGTTTTTATGTACTCTAGATCCACAATTACATTGAGAACTCGTAGAACAAGTAGAATTTAATTTAAAGAAGTAGAAATTAGTAAATGACCTGAACCTTGGTAAACTGCTCGTGGCAGGGAAGACATAGTAACAATATTTTGCGAAAAATAGACAATGAATATACATTATATTGAATACGAGAAATTATAAACGAAATTTCAAAAACGCTCATTTTTCCGAACGTTTTGGGATGAAAGTTAAATATGTACAAGTAGGGATTCAATAATAGAATTTAATATTATAACTTTTACTGAGCATGAAGATGAATGGCTAAGATTCATACATAGTATAAGCTATTCGCGCGGTGTAGGAGCAACTCTTACTTAGCTTCATGTTCCGAAAACTGTATGTGGTAAATCGAAATTAAAAAGGTAAACACCCAATATGGATTTTAATTTTCTTTTATTCTTAGTGGATGATGCAAACTTTACTAATGTTTCGCAAAGAGTTGATATTGTTAACGTATAAATCCACTCAACAAGTTTAATCTAACTACCTCAGGTAATTTAGGTCAGCAACCACAGTTTCAAAAAAGTTTAATGGATTCTCACTTTTTTTACACACTTCTCACCACACTTTAAATATGTTTAAATAGTAAGTAACTCATTATGCCTTATGCAAATCAAAATGTAAATTCACGCATTTTTGACTCGTATTCTTTCTTTCAAGTTATGAATATTTACATAGCAGCAAAGCTTATCTTTGTTTTCAGCGTTGCACTTAAAACATTCTTAATTTTACTAAGCTTAAACTACAGTCAAACTTAAGTTATTTTCATAAAAACTCGTGTATTTTTCCATTTAAAAATAACTACATATAAACGCGCAATTGTTAATTTAATATTTCGCTTTATTGGATTAATAATTTCATTCATAAATTAATAATGGTCGTACCGAACGAGAAACATGATGTAATATACAACCTGTTGCTGACTTCTTGATATTTTGATATTAAATTTGGGCAAGAGGAAAGATAGATATGCGCTTTATTTTCTTTGTAATTCAAGATGAAGGATGGTAATTAATATACGCCCTATCTTTAATCACGAATTATTCTCAAGAAATTTACTTTAACCTAAAACAATTATCTAAATACCTAGAATCTTTTCATATTAAATTTCCCTTAATTAAACGAAATTAAAAACCCCTTTTAAACTATTTTAATATTTAGTCGAGTTGTATTACGGTTGGTAAGAAATTTATTATTGCTAATCATTAGATTAATCATGTTAAACTCTGTTATTCCGTTAGATGGATTAATTCATAGTGAATCATATTTGTGCTATCCATGAACCACAAATGCGATCGCCTTCTACAATGCGACCCAAACTCATAGATATCATTGCAATTACTGATGACCTTATACATACTCAGTGGATCATGTAACCCCATATCACTTTAATTCCACCGAGCGTACGCTTTAATTACATTTGATGCACATCTCGTTATATTTATGAAACTACATTAATCCTGTTGCTTGAATAGGCTGACTTTGTATTGTTGAGCAGAACACTAACTGAGAAAGAATGCGTAAAAGGTGATTTAGATTAATTACAAGGGAAATGTTTGATTTATGATTTTAAAATTCTGATAATAATTCAAAATTAAATACAAATTTTACTTCGTTTACTCAAAGCTATTGTTATGGAATGTACAATTTTTGTTTATTATTGCGATTTTTGTTTATTATTTGGCAGACACAAAAATATTTTTAACTTGTTTTGTTCAAATTGACTATTTTGTCTATTGTTTTCGCTATCAGTCGATTATTGGGAAATAGTTCATTTATCTTAATTGACAATTGCAAAATGAATTGATTTGTAATTTATTTATAGTGGAGTGGGGGAATATGCAATATCTGAAATAGAGTAATGTGTTAGAAGTTGACATCGATTATATTTTTAAATTTTGTTCAATTAATTAAGAAATTCCTCGATTTATAGCAATTAGTGCAGGTGCATCAGAAATAACAAAAATGTCAAGTTGTATATATCATCTTTGAATTTTATGTTTTGAATTATTTTCTTGCTGGATCCCATAAAGTATTAATTGTATTTCATCACGAACTGATAATCTCTATTGATTATCTAAATTGTTGAAAAAAAATAATATATTGGAATTTGAAAATATTGTAATACAAAGCAAATAAATGTACCCCAAAATATGATAAATAAATAATTTCTTTTAATAGCATAAAATATATAAGATCAATTTGTGAATTTGTCAATTTTAATTAAAGTCTAGTAATTAATTCATGTATCGAATGATATTGACATATTTTAAATTAATATATTATAGATATCTACGATTAAATCTGAACCTGACTTCACTTTAATGTTTATAAGCAAGATAATTTAAATTTATTAAAATCATTTCATATTTAACTGCCTTAAAGGTATGAAGAACGTGATTTTGAAGCATTCATAAAACTTCAATATTTACGCAAACATTTATCGCAGAATTACAATCGATACAAATAATAATTTTACTGCACGAAGATATTTTATAGATGCTTACAAAGTGTGTTTATTTTCGTGATTAAAACGATTTAATCGCCCATTTCTGCACGGTATTAACTCATGTTTGAATTTTCTCGCTGTAATTGGACGATCTGAGAGTGCAAAACACGAGATAAACTCGCTTAGAGCGGAGGCAAAACATATTTTAAACTTGCTAAAACTTTTTAATTCGTTCACTTCGAATCGCAAGCAAACTATTCGGGCTTAATTTAAGTGATCGACTCATAGACTTTTTAGGCATATGCAGCATGTGAATGCAAGTGACATAAACTTAATTTAAGTTTCAACACTTTTTTGGCAGTCATAGTAAGTTGAACAAGTAAATAATTATTTCTAACTTACCGATTGTAACGTGCGGAGGATCACTTAATTTTTGTTTTGTTTTACCACCGCGCAGAAAATATTTTAAAATATTGTGGTTCAACTTTAAGCAAGTTGCGAACTAAAAGAGTTGTTGAAAGTTTGCGAAAAATTCGCACGTGCCAGAAGGGATGAATCGGGAGAAGCGTTTTTTGACGAATGTAACTCGTCCGTTCGCGACGCGCTACTGACACGTTGTAAGCGTCGCGACGCTCACGACGCTGCCGCCGCCGAGAGCAAGACAGATTTATACGTTATTTGAGCGCTGCGAGATCGCGTATCACATTTCGCATTACTGCCGTTTGTGTTCACCTTGCCACATTTGAATTTTGGCCTCACGTGTGAGTTTCAATGCTCAGCTTGCTTTTAGCCATTGTTCCACTAGCTGAATTTCAACCGTTCATTCTCTTTGTGCTCTTAAACTTGCAGACTTTTGTACAAAAATCCTCTTTTGGAGTGCTAAGAACATATAAGAATATCCAACATTATTAGATTACTACTGATGAAAAATTACACTGTAATTTTTCACGCTTTTCCATGCAAATTCCATACTTTCATTTTCAGTCTCATACGCCGTTTGAAAATCAATAAGTTGCACAGTTGAATCATAAAGTACGGAATCATCATTAATACGTGGAATTTACACATGCTGCAGATAAATCACATGAACTAATTGCTCAACTTCCATTTAAGTTCATGGTTTTCTTCGTACTGTAAACGAAAATCTTTTAATACTTTGAAAGCAACACGCAGCGATATGGAAGTAATCACATATTAAAAGGATGCTGCTGCTTTTCCTTGATAAAATTCTTTGGTTCAGTGACATTGTTGTGTAAAGTATTAGGATGTCATCAAAGTTTGCGAAACTTTAGCAAGAGTATTGATATTATTAGTAGTCGCCAGGTAATTAGTACATAATTGCATGCAAGTTTGCAGTAGATGATTATCCTGATAATTAGCCATGTGATAGACGTGTATGCATGTATAAGCACAAAATGACAAGAATGTCAGTTGCTTGAGGGATGTGATCCCAAATTTGCGGGAATATGTCGTCCTAAAATTATAATGAACGGTAACAAAGTATCAACTAGATTAAATTTCGATTAAGTATAATTTATTTCAATTAAGATATTTAAAAAATATGTGCACTATAAGTAAATAAATTTGGGGGTAAATGGACACTTAAAATATTTGTTAGTACTATTCGTTCTTAAGGTTGGAAAGTAATAATGACAAATATAATATTTCAATTGATGTTTTCATTTGATTTACTTTCTATTAGACTTCAAGATGTTTTTATTGCAAACTAAAGGGTAAGTATTCAATGTAGGGGTTTAATTTTTATTGTTTCAAATTGAATAACTGCGAAAATAGACGTGTGAAAAGCACGAACTTTCCCACCATTGAGTTACTATCAGCTGTATTTATCATTAATCAGCGATTAATATCAATTATTAACCTAATCTTACCGTTATTTTGACACCTCCTTATTTATTGATAATCGATAATTATTTGATAATCAATGCCATTAAATATCAATGAGTATGATTAGATTTTTTGTTCGCACTTCCATTTACCATTTATAAACACTCATTCTATGGAATGTGATTACATACCAAAACAATATTTAATATGAATTTTATCTTTTTATCAAATTTTGGTTTATTTTGTCGGCTTAATCTAGAAAATAGTAAACTATGTTTATAGTACCTAAATCAGTCAATGCACTAATTTGTATTGATAATTTTAAGGCGGTAAAGTGTAGTCACAATTTGAAAATAGAGATCTTATGTTTTAGGCAGTAAGAGAATTTATCCTCCAAAAATATTTACGCGGTTTATAAAGTTTCTATAAGAAAAATATTTCAGCAAACGTTCTCTTTGTCCTTCTATCTATATAGTTTTTATCTGGCTTTACGTCTTTTAACTCTTGTTTTTAGAGGTAAGAACCCGATAAGCCCTTTATGTTTGAGTCACTAAAGGCTTCCACAAAGTGGTCAGTTCCTCGAAATACTCCAACTCTTTGTTTTTTATTCACGTAATCCTGATGAATGTTCTGATTAGAGGAATTAAAACATCTCGCAGTGCTTGTTAAACATAAAAAGTCCTCTCTCAAATATCATTTTGGAATTATTTACTCAATTGTGAATGCTTTGTTTGATTTCTCATGTCTATTGTTACACATTAAATATGCTAATGATCAAACACAGACAAATATATTGATTTCATTTGCAAAAGTCAAACATGATTGTTAAACTTGGAATCCTTTTCGCGAATGCACTCAAGCAGGAACTTTATTCTAACAAGCGATTCGCGATTCAATGCGCGACTGAGTCTAATGCTAGACAAGCGTACTTGAGCATGTTAGGAGGAGTTCATGCAGTTATTGCAAGAGAATTGAAGTGAGTGAATGATGCAAATCTGCGTGATACGCATAAAACTTAAAATGTCTAAATGGAAATTAGATTACAAAAAGTTCTAAATTCTCTGCATAAATCCAATCACAATTACTGAATATTGATTTGAAGAGTTTCTTGTTTGTTTTCAGTGTGGACATATTTTAACGAAGGCAAATTTGTTTTTTGTATTTATTTACTCCCATTATAGTTTCTCGCTTTGTGAACACACAAGTTTGCTTCGATGGAAGCGGAATTGAAAAATTGTGTTTGACATGTTTAACACGCTTACCCATTTGTCACACGGTGCGCACGCTTGGTGAAGTCACTCTCACTTTCTCCTTCTGGCGGTTTCGCGCGTAAAACTGTAAGGAAGAGAAAGAGGAAGAGGACGAAAAAGCAGCATTGCTAGTTGTACATCAATATGCACGTATGCGGCTGAAATCAAAGGTAAAAGCGAACGTTTTTCACGTTCTTGGCATGCCCCACGCGGCTGCAAAGAAGGACGATACGCTCGTCGATGTCGCACTCGATGGATTTTACACGTTCCGTCGTCGGCGGCAGTTGAAGAGTTTTCACAAGTGACTGGAACAAGTTTGCCTGAATGACACTCAACTCGTATGCTCGCCTTGCGTCAGCTGTATTTAAATCTCTTTAGGCGTTCACCGTAAGCGTCTCCTCTTTTTCCGCGCCTTCAAATCAAATACTTGAAATATTGTAATGCGCTTAGAACAGACGCCAAGTCACTCTACGCAATTCAATCATGCTAATTTCATATGCAAGTAGAAGTATCACCCTCTCAATTTAAGGTCATTCAATCACCTTTTCCATCTGCAGAAAGAATTTATTCTTCTCACTGTACTCGTCGCGTAAAGATATATTTTTGGCATGAAATGTGTTATAAAACTTAGAGGAATAATTTAAATAAATATTCAATTAGCCTTGCAGGTTGCATCCGCACAGTCCAGCCATGGATTCCATGTGAATTGGAAAAGTTCGGGATCGGCCTTTTCGATGTCAACCTGCTGCTCCTGCTGGGGCACCAGACCGGACCGATAATCGACCATTGCACGCTTCATGCGTCGCACCACGCTCGGAAGGAAGCTGGCCAGATTGTTTTCTTCGCACGGATCTATCCGGATATCAAACAGGCACACTTCGCCGTCTGCAAGTCGGAAAAGAATTGAAAGGGTGAAATATATTTAAACTGATTTTACGTCGAGAGTTATTCATATTCATGATGAATGCAAGAAATCGGATTAAAATCAAATTCCGCGAATATTTCGCAAACATTTTGCGCACGCGTTTGTTCCTTGTGGCTGCTCCCTTACAGATATTAATATTTATGAATGAATTAATGCACGCAAATTTTACGACGACAAAACCACTTACTTGCTGGTGTGCATGGCGTCTTCTTCGCCTTTGGACTCAAGCACTTTAAAGTTGCTTGCCGCCGCATCGCGCCGTACTCGACTTCCGTCAGCGGCGTGTACGCGACCTGCTTGATGGCGCTGCCAGCGACGCTATCGTACACAGCTGATGTATTATACGTTTGCTCTTCAATGTTTAGCTTCCCGGAGTCGCCAAAGTAACCATCGTAAGTACCACTGCTGGTTGTACCTTAAATTACATCAAATTAAATATTATTCTTTCATGAATTGAATGGATTGCTTCAATTACCAACGATGAGTTTCCAATTATTGAAACGCAAAGCTGCATTACGTGTGATTTCGTCAATATTGATAAGAATATCGTCACGTGGGGAGGGAAGATCGTACTGTAAACTGCTCCATTGGTCAACTCCATCGAGCTCAGGCTCCAGCAGACCTAGATCTCCACCAGCAGCGGTGTAAAGGGTTGGTAACCAATCTGTGACATGCATAAGTTCTGAAGAAACGCGTCCTGCTTGTACAAATAGAGGACTCCAAGCGAATGCTGCACTTCGAATGCCTCCCTCAAAGAGCGTGGACTTGATACCCCTCAATGGGAAGTTTGAGCCCCAGTTATGTGCAGGCCCTGTCGTTGGAGCTCCGTTATCGCTCATGAATACAATCACACTGTTATCGAGCACATTTTTCTTGGCTAGTGCCTGAATTATAGTGCCAACTGAATCGTCCAATTTGGAAACCATGGCTGTGAAATTCAGAGTTAGAATCGGCCATAAACCGATCAAATCCCATGTAAGTATTACCTGCATATGTTCTACGATTTGCATCCGGCACATGTCTAAACTTGTTGATCGTTTCTTGTGGGGCTTCCAGTCGTTTGCCAGTATTGCCAGTGTGCACAGCAAGATGTGATAGCATGATAAACAGCGGTTTGCTACCACTCGCCTCAATCGCGCGGACAGCATAGTCGGTGAAAACATCCGTTGCGTACTGTCCAGCCAACTCCCACGCGGGTTCCGTATCTCGACGTAAATCGAATCCCGTGTAATCTTTTCCATCAACCTGTGATTTTATAAATCGCATTCAAGCTCCGAATGTATTATACATGAGAAGACAATAAGATAAGCTGGCGTGAAAACACAATAAAAACAAGCAAGCAGCACGAAGGTAATTTAAATTTAACCACCCTCAAACCCTCTAACCGCCTCCGACGAGACGAAGCAAATACTTAAGCTTTTAATGTGCGGCTGGTCAATCTGCATTTCAAAACAAGCAGGAAAAACATGCAAGCTAATCTTACCACCGCTCACGTGTAGTTTTTCTGCGAATCCAACATGTAGGTCATTACTGCATGAATATGATTTTAAATTGTTTATTTTCTGTGAGTGAATGCGCTTGGCGCACTTAATTAAACGAACGTAAGTACACACGTTTGTAAATAAATCCGCGTTTCGTTAAAATTCAGCGGCACGCGTCCTTCGTTTTCCCCAAGCCCTTTAAGCACCCTTTGAGGCTGCATCGCACGCGCGCCATTTGAATCGACATGCGTTCTTTTTGCACTATTTGACTACGACCTACCTTTTGCGTATTGAGGTAGTCATAGTAGCTCACAAAGCCATTGAAAAATCCCAAGTGATGATCAAACCCTCGGTAAGTGGGTGTTGCATTCCAACGTGAGTATCCCATATTCCATTTGCCTGCCAAGTGGGTTTCATAGCCCAATTCCTATCGAATCAAATATGCATCGTACATGATTGATTTAATTGATTTCATTTGTAAACTACTGTATTAACCTTTAAATATTCGGGTAATAGTTTCGCTTCGGGCAGTGCTGCTTCTTGTGCTGGCTTGTACGGTGGTCCATGCATTCCTGAAATTATAAAGTCATATTAGTTATAAATATTTATGGCTCTTAATTACTTGACACACACAAAAACATTTGGCAGTCGTAGTGCTGAATACGCAATCAGGGTCAGGGAAAATAATAAATAAAATGCTAACTAAAAATAATCAAATCAAAGGATGATTTATAAGGAGGAGGAGAAATTCAAAATATGTTTATTATTATTACAACATTGCAAAACAAGCAGCAGCCTTGAGAAATGTCCGCATAAACAAATATATTTTTCAATGTCAAAAAACCGTAAGCTTTGGCCCGGATCAAGATTGGTTTTTCTTTTCGACCTGAGCGTTTGATGAATTGATTTGCAATAATTTTCTCTGACACAGTTCAATGAAATGTAAATCAATGTAAACAGTTTATCTTTCCGGTTTTCTGGCTGATTTATTGCCACGTTCCTTCGCACATGCGTTTGCGCGAGTTTGCTTTGACAATTTGTTTGCGAGTTAATGCATGACTTCGCCATCATTCTTGAGCAGATACGAAAGGGAAAATTTGATAAATGCAGACCGCGACGTCTTGAATTCGTCATACCTGCGCGACGGCGGCGTCTTGCGCATAAAAAGTTGATGATGTTTTTTGTGCGGCGCTGACGCGATTTTGATTGAATGAATTTTTAATCGACGTTCTAATCGGCTTTGCCGGCTTATGTGGCAATGAGCGTATACGTCGCATACCTAATCTCATCGGATATTTGCCAGTGAGCAGGGCCGTCCGTGTCGCCGTCCCCGTCGATTGCGTGTAGTGGCTGTTGAAGATGATGCCGTTGTAGGCCAATGCGTCGATGTTCGGCGTTGGGATCTGATTACTTCCGTGGAAGCCGACGTCGTTCCATCCCTACAACATACGAACGCGTGCAAATAACGTGTCGTATACAACAACCACCACCACCATCACCATTGCTGCCACCCGCCGCCTGCCGCCAACGTTCTGATGATCATCATCAGAACGCAGTTGTAATATCAGCGTCATTCGAGGCAGTTGTCGGCGGCAATCATCATCCCATGTATATATGTATACAAATAACTACAGTCAATGCTCAATTTGGCTTAATACTTTCTCTCAGGGATGTTTACTCAATCTCCACGTTTATATGATGTGCGAAAAATGAAATGATGGTAATGTTAGCATCACTTTTATTACTAAACTTACATTTTAATATAATGGAAACTCACTTAACTTAAGTAGATTTATTTTTAATTTCAGATTCTTTTGTAGGTGCTCATGATAGTGATTAGAATTGATTGTGCTTGACTGTACACAGGCGTACATTCCATGTAGTATCCTCATACTGATACAGCACTTATTCGATGGGATAGCTTGACAGGCAACAGAGCTCATCGTCGCATGTTTGAGGAATCCTATATGTATGTTCGTTCGAACGCTAGTTGTTAATCATTGGCTTCATTCGAACGTAATCACGATCTCATTATTCTATACGTTTCTACATCTAACTTTACCAAGCGCTACATTTTTCAGTTTTAAAATCAACTTTATTTATTTCTATAAGTATTGATCATTTTATGAATGTCCATCGACGGTAATTTTAATTAAAAAATCAATTACGTTATAAAGTATGGAGTTTTAAATACATTTTGACACAATTTCTTTCAATTTCGCTTTAAATTTATTTACGCCATAAAAAGCAAACATAATCGAGCTGATGTATTAATAAAATAAATAATCTTATAGCGCACGCATAAAACTTGATTGAGTAGTTCACTCGGACGCGTGTCATTTTTACACCGTATTAAAAGTTGTTTATTACACTCCATTCAACGTACTTGCACTTGTACTTGAATTGAATCGATTCAAAATGTGCTACAATGAACACGTAAACAATCTGCACCGATGCCGGATTTAATTACGCTCGCGGTTAGCGATCGTGTAAGATAATTGCGAAGAAAAAAAAACATAAAAAGTAATAACGCGAATAATTAACGCGAGTGAATAACACAATCAAAATTTCCGTCAACGCATTCAATGCCACATTTTTCAATTCTTCTTAGCATGGTGTGCATTTCTTGCATGAAAGCCAAGAAGCTGAGTAATTATTATACAATTCCTTGCGGTTTTGCATCTAATAAATCGTAAACAACTTGATTGATTATTGCATTGCATTAATTCCAAGTCAGTCGGTTGGAATTGGATTCTCTATTGGTAATTAAATAATCTGCTATTGTTTATGCATAAATACGTCGAATATGACGTCTTAATTAAATCTTCGTGCAATTTTCTCACTTTTCTTTATTGCATGTATGAATAATTACTCAAGTTTTATTGTTTCAGCAGATTTTTTTGTTTAATTCAGGTCAGAACATGTGACAATTCATATAATTATTGTTGAATAATCGTCGATTTTTTTAGTGCTAAAAATAATTATTCATTGTCACGTTTTTGAATATTTTTGTTGCTTTTAAATGGTTTTATAAACAACAATAAAATGGCATAGTACTTACCAAATCATCAGCAACAATTAAGATGATATGAGGAGCACCCAGTGCATAATTGTAACAAATATTCCACGTTAACAACGTAACACACACAAAAGTATTCAGTTTGAGCATTTTGATCACTTTGTCTTAATTATTCCTCGGCAAGTTCTTCAACAGCAACAATGCATCCAAGTGCAGTAAGCAACAACTTGACACTTTTAATGTTTTTTCTAGTACGCTATCCGTTTATATTCTTTGTTGTTATTATTATGACGACGTTATTGTGGTTTTTCGTTGTTGTTTAGTTGCGCATTGAGTGCATGCGAAGAGATGTACAGCCGTGTGCAAGGTGACTAAAGATGGACACACACTGGCTGCTCATTTATACTTTGTGTGTACCGAGATAGATCATCAAATTCGTTTGTATTAAACGTTCTCATCCATCCCACCTGTTTGCCGCTCGCATATTCATGTTTGTGCGCTGTGTACGATATGTAAATTCGCCTATTTTCGTTCGTAAGAGCTGTAGCGCTAATAAATTTTATACATTTTGGGAATAAAAAACTAATTATTCATCCTGATACACCAGTAATTTATATTGAGAAATCCTTACGAGTCTAGTCGAACTTTATATTCAAATTACGCACGTGTTAAAAAAATTTCCATTCTAATGTTTTCGGTGATTATTAGATATTTATTTAGAGCAATCGAAGATTATGATTTTTTTTCACAATTCTTCCGATTGCTAATGAATAACAATTTTATAGATTTTACTTGATAATTAGATGAACAGTAAAATTGGCTTTTTATTTACTTTTTTCAAACATCTGAAACAACTTTCTAAAACTAATCATATAATCAGAATTGTGACAAATTTAAAGCATTATACATGCATTGATTTGAATCAATTTGAATCATTTAAAAATAAATCATTTTTAATTAATACTTTAATATTTATTAGACAATTTTAATAATTGTTAAGACGACTAAAGAATGTATCAACAACCATGAAATTTGCACATTCAGTTAACATGTGTTTAAAATCAAAGTTTTATTACCAAGACTACAATTACTTGGAAGCAATTAAGGTTTATGTTAATACTACTCCAACGTAATTAATTAAGAAAAGTCGGAAAATACCTAGAATCAAACATCAAACCTGGCAATAGTCTCAACAAATAAAACACGAATCGTCAATGTTATATAATTCTCAATGAGAGAAACATAAGTGAGTGTTTGGATTTACACTAGTAAAATGTCTGATAATTCCACCTTACAATAAGTATAATTTTTAACAAATTAGCATGTCCAATTATTCTTTTCAAATGCATATTATTATGAAGACAAAGGAAATGTATTGATAATTATTATATTTGCATATGTTTAAACAATATGTTCAACTGTAAACGAAATGTTAATAGGTATATTAAATCACAATCAATGGTAAGTATAAACAAATAATATTAACAAAATTCTGAAATAATGCAATTTTCATTGCGTTAAACTTGAAACGTGCAATTTGTTTTAAATAATGAGGCAATAAATTAATTATCATAATTATAATTAAGATGTGTTAATGTAACAAGAACATGGTAAAGCTGTGAGAAAATATTCTACTGATTTGACCTTTTCTGTCTTATATTTTTGCTTTCAATTCAAACTTATTATTATTAACAACTTATGTGTTCTTGAATACTTTTTTCATAAATTTGTACAGCCTACTGCAAGAGTTATTATAATATGTATGCAAAACAACAAATAATAATTAAAAACCCAACTAGGTTTTATGAAAATTTCAATAAACAAATAGGTAAAAAGTCTAGGACATAATATGAAATATGTTCTTGGATTATGAATTGAAACTGCATATCGAATGCATTTTTAATGCTTTCCAATGCAATTCTCTGCCATAGAAATTTAATATTTGGCAACAAAAGAATGTTGAGATCATTTGGAATATTTTTATGTGAAAAGATATTATTTGCATGATAATTTATAAACACGGATCTAACTATAAATATCTTTCTGGATTTTAGGAACTACTTAACTAACTAGCATGTAATGCATAATAATAATTCGAGAATAGAATAAAAATCCATTTCGTCAAGGTTACATCAGGTCACAACAATACGAAACGAAACGAATTTAATTGGCGTGTTTGTTAATGAAACACATTTCGTTTCTTGTAAATCACGAACAAAAGACTCGAGATTCGAGTGTTGCAATTGCGGTCTGCAAATAAAATCGGAAATTAATGAATAAATCTTCAGTTTAATTAGAATTTTGAGACGGCCAAGTTCTTTTCAATCGAATAATTGATTAATTAATTAATTAGTTCAAGCATTGAGATTTGATTGCTTTGCAAAATTCCAATTTAGTTGACCTTTTGCTAGCAAAAAATTTATTGTTCAAGTTAATCTATTAAGATTTTATGACTTAAAATTCAAAAATATTATTAAATTCAAAAACACGTTTAATTACGCTTAGATTTATTCAAGAACAACTATTAATATGGTGGTCAACTATCACATTTTATTTTATTCTAATTAATAACAAAGGAAGCTCTTAAATATCTTTTGATATGACTTGAACTATTTCTGTGTGAGAATTTATTATTTTGTACATAATTTATAAACACGGATCTAACTATAAATATCTTTTTAGATTTTAAGTTCTAAGCAAGTAATTAACGAAGTAATAATAATTAGACAATAAGATGGAAATCAATTTAATCAAGATTACATAAGAATGCAACAATTTGAAACGAAACTAATTTTATTACAAAATTTGGAAAACGATGATTAAATAATGGACGGAGTGATAACAAAACTAAAATCGGAAAAATCCTTCTGGACAACGCGATAATCGGTCTTGTAAACTATAAACACCTTTAATTATCCTTTGAATTATTTATTCAACAACAAGTATTAATATTGAAATTAACTATCACACTATTCTATTCTGATTAATACCAAAGGCCCTGGTAATTAATATAAATATATCTCGCTCATTATATTACGATATGCATCCGGTGATCTTGGCTTGAATTTTTCTTCTTGTTACTTTTTACTTAGCATCTTTTTACTGCATTGATTGGCAGCCTGTAAGTGCAGTGGTGCACAACCAATGAAAGATATGTGGTCTCATTATCATTTGATTAGTTTTATCTCAACAGCTAGATGTTAATTAAATGAGTATTAATCGTACTCATGAATTGTCTTTTCAATGTTAATAATACGCATAGTGTAATGTTTTTCAATGATCATATATCTTCGGTATTGTATAAATGTCAACAGCAAGAATTAATTAATGATAAGGATTTAATACGAGTTTAATAGTTTAACAATCTTTTTCAAATTAATTGCTCATTCTTTTTTCTTTCTTGAAAATGAATGAATTTTCAGATGCATAAACAACTTAAATGATAATTTCAAAGAATACAAACGTATGTTTATGGAAATTTTTAATTTTAACAATGCGAATTACGATTTACAGATTTTTTTTCTCATACTTGCGTTGATTTATTGCTTTGCTAACACAATTTCATAATAATTCGTACCCATTATTGTTGCTTTGCATATCAACTTTTTGATATTATTTAAGCAATCTATAGAATATAGTAATGAACTACTAGTATTTCCTATCAATAATATGTACCAGGATTTCCTATTAAGTAATTCCCCGAATTATGGCAATTACATAGTTCTGAAATATCATAAATAACAACAATATCCAATTTTACGTATCGCGTTAAATCTCAAATTCCCAAGGAAATTTTATGTTTATGTGCAATTTTTAGCCAATTTCCATAAATTATATTTCAGTATAAGCCAAGAATCAATTATTAAAATGTATGACGAAAAATTGTATATATTTCAATACGAAACAGGAGGGAAATGCATGCAAGGGATTTCTATTTATTAGTCGAATTTGTTGATAGTACAGTATACTAATATTAGTAGTGGTGCCATTAACAAACACCTTTTAGTTCAAGTCAATACTTTTTATCAAACATTAATTACTATGGATTATCGTACAGCTACTTCAATTTTATTTGAGTGACCTATTTTAGTTACTTCCTAAACTGCATAAATAAGGAACGCATTTGAATGCGATAAAAAACATCCATAGCTATAATGATATGCTGTAATAATAAGCGTGAGTGCACTTGCCTCATATTCGAAACAAGTTCAGGAATCACATTTCATTGAACATTTCTTTTAAAGCACAATACATATAAGATAAATTAGCGATATTGTCAATATTAATTTAAAAAGCATTAAATTAAATTACGTATACACTGATATTAATATATGTTAACATATTATGAAATAAATTAAAGATATAAAGGCACAAAACTCAATGAACGAAAAACTAGTATGCAGTTACTCTACTTCATTTTATCTATAGGTTATGCTTTAATAATTTTGTTGTTGCCATGCAGCTGAAAGGTGCATTGCGTCATTCAACGAAAAAATAATAATGAGCGCACGTTAATAATTAAATCTTTTTCTAATAAATTCAATTCAATTTGCAATGATCATTAATTCAACTACACCGGTTTATTGTAGTTCTAATACGATTATCATAAAAATGACTTCATTATTGTGAACTGGTTTAACTCTTACTGAATTCACCTATGAAATGCCTAGATAAGATAAAAATTCGCGTTCTCTTCTGCTTGCATACCATGAAGTAAATATCGTATTCCAGCAGTAGCATAAGTGATTGTCAACGGTTCGGTTGCCTGCCCCCACCGTAATGATTTGCAATTTTAATTTTCCTCTTAAAACGCACACTCAACAATCAATTGACTGGTAATTGGTACAACAATTTGCTTGTAACAATCAGTCTCGTTGCACAATTCCTATTGTCGCATTAATTTGGAAACGCGCCGCACGAATCTAAAGCGATTTCAATTACTTTTTACATAAATTTAACTTATAATCTTATCGCAACAAATTGCCCAACTGGTGCTTCTCCTATACGCACAACTATTTAGGGTATATTTTCCTCTAGTTGCACGTGCGTGTGGTATTCGGTTAAATGTGCTTTACTGACTCTTTGTTTCTGTGAAGAGCGGCCTGTGAATTATTGCATAAAATGTATTTCCTGTTGAGACTACTTGGGCCATTGTTGTGTGGATATTTGCATGGCATTGGAGCATCGGAAAGTACGACTGAGGATGGAGGCAAACAAACACGGCCAAACATAATTGTGATCATCGCTGACGATTTGGTGAGAGATTTATAAGCGTAATTAACGCCTAATGCTCATTCGATAATTACCATTTTATTGCTGTTTATGCCATCGTACACCGGCAACAAGCATTGCGCAGATTCGAATCTCACTGATGAAATACGCCGAGTGTAATTCAAACGCGATTTCTTAGCTTGCAGATGAATAAATTTCAATTAGCGTTCGCTATTCAAAGACGCCCAAAAGGCTATAATTTGCAGTTTCCTCTTATTCAAAGCCAACTTCCGTTTCACAAAAAATACATACTTAAGCACTTAATAGTTTTATTTGCTCATTTCTATTAGATGTTTACTCACTAATTCACCTCATTAATACCGCGTAAATCTTCTTGAGGAATACGTAATTGTTTTGATGAAGTTGTTCGGTAATTTATTACACGCAAATATTTAAAAATTCCCTCTAGCCCATTGTTTTAATTTGTTGTACTACAAATTAAATGTGTAACATTGGGTCATTAACATTAGAGATAAAATTTTGTGGATTAACATAGAAATTATGTTATAATTATTTTTAGGTATGTGATAAGTTGTTTACTTGGTTCAGTTGTTTTACTGCATGAATATAGCAATTACATAAGTTAAGTTTTGCAAGGAAAATTCAATTATCCGTGAAGGTTTTGATTAATATAATATGTGAAGTCATGACGAAAGTTAAGTTATTTTGGGTCACTTTTTGCATGATTTGCAAAATTAAATTTTGTCTATTCATCTGTATTGATTTTCAAACTTTTCTACCAAGTTAAACTTAATATTGTTGTCCCTTCTTTTTGACTCTTAAGTTGTTACACAATCTTTAACGGCTTTTGACTTCCATGAAGTAAAAAAATGTACTAAGTATACCATTAGAAAAGTGGTAATTAAAGTCAATTAAATGTGCAAAGAATTTTTATTATTTGAATTCAAAAATTTATGACAAATCCGCACGTGTAAATATTATATTTAACTTTAGTTCCTTAAACCAGTATAAACTATTCCTACTTAAGTCATATAAAACAATGCATACGAGATTATAATAATGCCGAAATTATACTCACATTTTATTATAATATTTAACACATAAACATGCAATTAAATCCGTTTCATAATTAAAATTCCATTTTGCCAATTTGGAAATTCCATGTCTTCCTCCTTTTAGCAAACAGCAATTAACATTCTCGTTCTGTTCTGGCGTTCGACAATTAAAACGCTCATTTGCGGCAGTATGACGTGCGCGCAATTCACTATTACACAGATTTATTTTAAGATAAACGCCAACGTACAGAATTCAACTTCTGTTCCGATTCCTGTTCGTGTTTTCATTGACTGGTGAGAATTCACATTGAGAATGCATAACACTATGCACCGGGAAGTGTTTCCATAATTATTATTTAATGTTGTTGAACAAAATAATTACTTAGCGACTTAAATATTAACAATTTTCAAGAACAATATCGCGTGAAGACTAAGACATGATGAATGTTTCACGTAACAAGTATAGGGTTTCAAAACGTGATTGCTAATTCATACGATTGCATAATCGAATAGATTTGAAACCCACTTGAAGACCTATTTCAAGTTGACTTTTTAACTGATTTGCAACCTATTTGCATGACAGGGTTTCAACGATGTGAGCTTTCATGGCAGCAATGAGATTCCAACTCCGAACATCGACGCATTGGCGTACAACGGTGTCATCCTCAATTCTCATTACACTCAAGCACTATGTACGCCGTCGAGGGCCGCCTTTCTCACCGGAAAATATCCCATACATTTAGGTGAGTTTTGGACCATTACAGTTGGTTGTGGATGAAACGAGTGGACTTCCTTTTGCCTCGCCAGCAGGACATGTGCTTACTGCGGGGTGCTGCTTGGAGTCGAGTGGAAGAATTAAATGAAAAATGAAGCGATGATTAAAAACGTCCTGTGGAAAAGCGAACTTAGCACGTGAAAATTTGCATGTTTTCCACTTTTCCGGTTAGCACGCTCCAATTACGTTCGAAACGTTAGCGTTGATAAGGACGCGCTATCGATCCTTTGCACACAAGTGCATTGTACCTCACTAAGTGCGAGAGAGGCTTGTGCATTCAAAAATTTGCATACGGATGCAAATTCGATTGGCGTGCACAGCGGGCGTCTGTTTCCCTTTCAGTTCGTGCGGAAATATTGCAATGTTGATTGAATATTAATAATTAATTCTAATGAATGTTCATTTTAGGTATGCAACACATGGTTATAATGGAACCAGAACCTTGGGGTCTACCATTAAATGAGACTTTGCTACCGCAACATCTTAAGCGCAATGGGTATAAGACGCATGCGATTGGTAAATGGCATCTTGGATTTTTCAAGAAAGTTTATACACCGACTTATCGAGGATTTGATTCTCATTTTGGATACTGGCAAGGACTGCAAGATTATTATACTCACATGGTTCATGCAACAGTTAATACCATACAACATCATCTTTGATAGGATCTAATTGTTTGATTTGGTTTTCAGTTCTGTGATGATTTCGGTTATGATATGAGAAGAAATCTAACTGTTGATTGGTCAGCTCAAGGACAATATTCAACTACTTTATTCACTCAAGAAGCAGTGAAATTAATAAGAGAACATGACACGAATGATCCCATGTTTATGTATCTGGCGCATCTAGCACCACATTCTGGTAATGATGATGATCCGATGCAAGCTCCAGATGAAGAAATAGCTAAATTTGCTCATATTGAAGATCCAAATCGAAGAATTTATGCAGGTAAAACTTTCAATTGCTTAACTTTTAACTGAATCTGCAAAGTACTTTATGATTCTTGGTTAAAGCAATGGTCTCAATGCTTGATCAAAGTGTTGGAGAAGTTATTGCGGCTCTTCGCGAGAAACACATGCTGGAAAATTCAATTATCCTGTTTATGTCCGACAACGGTGCAAAATCATTCGGTATTCATGGTAACTATGGATCAAATTATCCACTACGAGGTGTAAGTTATCATAAATATCTTTATACATGTTTCATATTGGAGTTAACATTTGTAGTTGAAAAACACACCCTGGGAAGGAGCGATGAGAGGTGCTGCATCAATCTGGAGTCCATTGATTAAAAAGCCACAAAGAGTTTCAACAGAACTGATGCACATTTCAGATTGGATTCCAACTTTCTTCTCAGCAGCGGGTAATGAAAGTTATATGTGTTAATGGAAGGTGATAATTTCTATTATTTATTCAAATTGACAGGTCTGAATGCAAGTGAAATCGGAGAAATTGATGGGAAAGATCTGTGGACATCAATCTCTGAAGGAGAGCCGAGTCCTCGCAAGGATTTGGTATACAATATTGATGATATTATGAATTATGCGGCAATTCGTCAAGGTGATTGGAAATATGTGTATCGAACAACAAAATATCGCACAGATGTCTGGTATGGATCGAGTGGCAATGAAACTCATTATGATTATACTCCACAAGAAGTCTTACAGTCTAAAACCTCAATTGCATTAAATGCATTGACTACCTATAGACAAATTCAAGAAGGTAAATCGTCAGCTGCGCAACTTCTAACGCCAGAAACAATTACGAATTTACGCAAGGAAGCGACATTGACATGCGGTGAAATTGACGATGAAGTGGCAGAGGCGCATAAATGTGATCCGTTAATTTCACCCTGTTTGTTTAACATTCGTGACGATCCTTGTGAGAAGATGAACCTGGCAAATACACGGCCCATGATGGTATTGAATTTAGAAGACGCATTAATGAGAATAAAAAGAACTGCAAGGGCTCCTTTGAATTTGCCTCGCGATCCAAACGCGAATCCTATTTATTGGAATGGTACATGGACCAACTGGCAAGACGTAGACGTGAGGCAAAAGGCGATATTTGATGAATTCCTTAAACCAGTAAATATCATTTTTATGGTACTTGGTATTGCGGCTATCCTTCTTGTCTTAGCGAGTTTTATTGTTTATATGAAGATCAAGCAATTCAGAAAGAAACAATATGATAAGGCTAACATCGAGGAACCTAATTAAACATATTTTTATTCAATCTTAAGATACTTTTAACACTATAAAAAATAAATAAAATAACTGCCAACGGTTTTAATACCCAGGTTTTTTGTTAAACATCTAACGCAACGCTAGGCAACACTTTATAGTTATAATGTGATGGTAAGCCATCTGTATGTTGATCTTACAACTAGTGGTAGAAATCGCCAGAAATCATAACTGGGTCCCGTCGGGGCAGGCAATTGCTGCGAATATAAATTTTGATTGAAACATCAGCACGCCTGAATATATCTCACTTCTTGTGTGTTGGCTTTTTGTCGTTTCGGTCGAGGTTCATAAAAGAGGCTCGGTTTGTCGGGCGATTAGGGCGGCCCCACTTTTGTAAGTTTAAAATAAAGATTTTTTTTCGCGACACATACGCACACAACATACACAATATAATAGGATAAACAGTAATTTGATCGAAGCTGGTGCGGACTGCCAGACTGCAAGTTTGTACTACCAAAATACGGGCTCTGTTGTCACGTGTTAAGCTTGTTGTACGGGCACTACCCCTTATGCTGAGGAGATGACCCACCCGGTGTCTCCAAGATCTCTCACAAGGAGATCCGGGTTTACTTCTGGTTGCGTCTTGTCGATAGGCGTATAACAACAAGTCCTCCTTTCCTACTTCTTAGGTCTACGAAATTTATTTTTATTATAATGAAAAAATATAAAAAAATAATTCTTATATAATTATTCTCTCTATAAAAGAAAATAATAGTATATTAAAGAGAATATAAAGAACATTAAAATAAATATAAACAAAATATAAAGTTTCCTCCAGAGTAGCTCGAACTTCTTCAGGTATGAGTCAATATTCATATTTATTTAAAAATTAGGACAACGCGAGAAGTGCCTTTATACAAGGAAACGCGACAATATTTGCCATATTGATGGCCTTGGACCACCCGGCAAACCGAGATGCGCGCCAAACATGTGAGCGATGTGTATTGCCGGCATGACCCGTTCGTTTTAGGTTAAAGTATACAAAGACCAAACAGGTGTTGTTTGTTTCCTTAGTGTTATAAATTTTTTTGGTTTTATGGAGTGAATAATGGCACCATCACGCATTGTGCAAGGTATTTATTTGTTTCTTAGTTTTGTGTGTTTCTTTCCTAATAAAACATTTTCATTTTCCAGAAAATGAAGTAATGACGGTAGAGGAGATCCTGCGAGAGGAGGTACCTTATAACCGTCGTTTTTCTTTTGTAGATAAGTTGGAGAGTTTGCGATGGGCGGCTAAGCATCGCTTGATTGCGAATAGCCATGTTTGCTCATGCGGTACCTCAATGGTGTTGCACAAGTATGCAGCTGGCGATGGCTATCAGTGGTCATGTAAAATTTGTACAACAAAGTTAAGTATGTGATATGGCTCCTTCTTTGCCCAATCACGTCTCTCTATTGAGGCAATAATCAACTTTGTTACCGCCTGGGTGTACAAATCTAGTCAAATTTCCTGCGCCTGAGCTGCTGGCATACAGGGAATAAACACTGCCACTGGCTGGGCCAAATTTTGTCAGGTTATCTGCGTTGAATTTATACAACGACATCCCCCGGGAAAAAAGAAACTAAAGTATCAGAGCAGTACAAAAAGCCATTGAAGGATTCATATAGTAAGGAATTCCTCTGGAGGAAGAATCGAATCCCTGGTGAAGCCTTAGGGAGTTTCTTCACAGTAATACATGAGGTTTTTCCCATCTGAGGTTAGATATTTAGTTATCATAAGGGGTTTACTTTAAATCTGTTTTGTATTTTTCAAACACTTACCATAATGAAAGTTCTACCCTTGTTTTTATATATTTTGTAATATTGTTTAATACTTGTAAGTTATTTTTTCATCTTATATTTTTTTAACTCATATATTTTAATATAAAAAACTATTGTGATAATGATGTAACATTGGAGAACAAGTGAGCGCTAAAGTGATATTAAATAATCAATTTTATTACAATTCGTGTATTTGCCGAATAATTGCAATATTTTACTGCACATATGTGATGATGGATTCATAATTTAGCAGCCTGGAAGTATGCGTTCAAAAGAGAAACTAGCCCTAGCGAACGCGCCGAGTAGCCTAGCCATAGGGAGACCAGGGCATATTCGTAATAATTTCGGGGCAGTAAAAGATCTCTGTCACATCTGCCCTCCTTAGTGTACGAAAATATGCTTGTGTAGTGCTGCCAGCACTGTTTGATACTTTGAACAAATTTAAAAATGGGAGCGACTAGTTCTGTAAACATCGATAGAAAGCGCTTTAGTTAATTGGTTGCCTATATCACAGATTAAAAAATTGATTTGTTCTCATTTCATAGCAATGAGTTTCATCTTATCGATACTGATGAAGGAAACATTTTATTCTATAATAATTAATTATGCCAATAGTAAATTAAATAATCTACGAACCGAAAAAAAACTAGAATTATGAATGAAATCTAAAAGAGTAAATTTGAAGGCTCATGTACCCATCACCAAACCTGAAAAATATATAATATATAGATAAATTATAGTAGTTGAGCTGGCAATGATAAAATTAAAATGTGCGGCAAGCCACTGCAGGTATTACACCTAGCGCGCCCTAACGTTTCTCACGATAACTCGCATCCGTTTCGTATGCAACTTAAATTACACGTTGCATGAATTTGGTTATGGGAGTTGCGAAAAATTTCGCTAGAGCGCGCTTAATGTATTATTTGGCACATATTTTGGAACGCACTTTAATAAAAAAGAATGATCAAAAAATAACTTAAATTTTCATTCGGAGCTCGTATAAAATATGATATTTCTAAATCATTCGGATTTAATTAAACATTCATGCTTTGCATTAAATCATATTTGAAAATTTTGAAACAATTAATTTAAATTCAACTTGTCCTGGAACCTGACATGTATGAGGCTTACATTTTTTATTTTATTTAATGCTGCCCCCGTCTATGACTGCGCGTCAAACTATGTTAGACCGGTATGCCACCGCCGACAACGTGAGAGCGCACAGAGCCGTTCAGAACGGAAAGAGCGCGACCGAAGATGCGAGCGGGGGTGGTAAATATTCCATCTTGCGCATATTCAAATAGAGAATCTGCGCGCATTCACCAGGAATGCTCGGTGACTTTAACGCCGCCCCCTTAAAATATCGATCACCGCTTGCCTATATGTATATCCATAGCAACGAATTCGAAGCAGGCGGTGCGGCGAGGCGGCGAGCAGTTTTTGCAATCATTTCCATAAAAGGCGAGCAACAAAACAGCACCGCTGCTGCCACTACCACCGCCACCGTCGCCGCCGCCACGCTGTTGAGATGCAACCGGGGAAAGAGGAATAGAGAAGCAAGAAGCGCCCGAAGAAAGAACAACAAAGCGCTGCGAATGCGCACGCGAAATGAAAATGAATGAAGTCGAAATGCAGACGAGCGCGCGCGCGCTGCAATCTGATGGCCGGAAGTACCTTCGTTTTTATGGTCACATTGATTACGAATTCAATTTTATTATTGCATTTATTAATTTTCTTCGAATGCAGCTCGCTGGGCGCACTATGTGAACCGCTGCAAAACAAACAAGCCGAATGTTAATGCCGTGCTTATCATTACGGGCAATATTAGCGGTCATTCCAGATATGGCAAATGTTCATTGTTCGAAATTGAATGCGCGCCCGAACAGCGAATGAGAATGGCCACTGGAATTGGGAATGAAGGGAAATGTATTTTGCAATTTTCATTTCATTCACATCGTCTCCTCGAAAGCTCAATCTGCAACCGCAGCAAACTGTAAAAAACGATAAAAACCACGCCAAACAACAATATTCATTAAGGATATCATGTAGATTTATTTAAAAGTTTATTCGTAATGCATTCCACTGAGTGCTCTGTTTCAGGCTGTGCAATGGTGTTGTTAAACAAGTAGGCGAATGGCGAATAAAATAAAGTTGTGTTCACAAAGTTACTAAAATTGTGGCCAACAGCTAAGAATATAATGGAACGTAAAGGTAATGTAATGTAATCTTGCGATGGCAAGCGACACAGATGTATATAAGGTAACCCAATTAGGATATGAGTTGCTGCAATAAGCAAGCAAGCCACTCACACACAGTGTAATCGCATCGCAAATTCAGAAGCGAGGCAAAAGAAGTAAAGATTTTGCGCCGGCTGCATCTGCGGCATGATGCGGAGACAAAAGGGAACGCGCGCGCGATGATACACAAACAACTGTGAGCAGGAGGCCAGCACTCTCCTAACTCATCTTTAATAAGGCGATCAATTATGAAGCAGGCTCAACTTCTGCACAACTTCCAGCAATTATTACATTTTTCTAATTGCGTTCCGTCCGTTCGCCAGCCAAGCACGCCCGAACTCAAACTCGCATCGTCCGGTTCGTCGGAGATGCTTCTCTCTTCGTTATTATTGTTATCAGCCAACTATCATTCAGTTGAATTAAATTTCAAACGTGAGGGTGCACGTCGGTGTGTTCTACTTGGAACACTTGGTGGATGCAATTCGGGAGCGGTGGCGTGGCGTTGCAGAAAAAGGCGAGAGCGAAGGAACGGACATCTAAATGATGAAATTTTCATTATTAATCTTTGGACGCCTTGGGAGTTGGCTCCGTGTGCAAGATTATAACTTGCGCTCCTCCTTTTTGCCTTCCTATATATATATTCCTTTATTCCAATCTAGCAAATTCTCATAGATATTTCGCGTCCGGAAAATGTAAACAATTTCTTCAATCTTCCCGAATACACACGAGTATTATACGATCATCATCATAACTTGGATTTAATTCATATCGAGAGAATAAACTGTAACGTCACTTAATTCGCTTATGAACTTTAGTCGAGGCAGTCGCGAGCAAAACAAATGACAAAAATGTACGAAACAGCGGAAATAAATGATATTTTTAAGATTTATATGCGTGAAGCAAATGGCAATGCAGCAGAACGCAGAGCGCGCGCTGCAAAAAGCGCGGAAGCAAACGGAGGAAGCAACGATGCCATCAGCGTGGGGTAATGTAGCATAAACCGCGGCGGGGGCGCTATGATTTTTAATGCCGGCTGGCAAGCCGAGTAAAAAATGCAAAGAAATGAGACGGAGAGCAAATTCCCCACATTCGCAACTGTAATCCACGGATGCATGTATGAATGCACAAATTTTTATGTGCGAATACATGGGATACACACCCTCTCCACCAGTCTCAATTACGATTTCGACCCCTATTTTATTTTTTAATCCTGGGGAGACTGAAGGGGGTGTTTTCACCCGCATACCGCACCAGTCAAATGTCAATTCACATATTCTATTTTAATCACATTGAAAACTACGATTCGTAACCTCCTTAAGAAACCCAAAAAATCAATGAAATGGCATGATATTAGCGCAAGAAATGCGAAAGAATGCAATCGAAATGTCAAGTTGACATTTCTATTAAAATGAACGTAAGAGTGCATACATTGAAAATGCACTTGGCCGGTGCGGAACGGCGGATATAGGATTGCGCGTTGGCGTTGGCGTTGGAGGCAAAGCACATAACGGTGCGGAGGGACATTGCAATAAGTATAATGGAAATGTCTCGTATTTCTGTTTACTATTTCAACTGCATTTCGCATAGCAGCGAAGCAACAACCCTCCGCGTGCGCCTTTCGCAGTGCTTTCTCGTGCATAAATGAAACTACGAGTGAGTGGAGCTGCATAAACGTAGATGCAATCGGCCAGCGCAAACGCTCCGCGAATACGGCGAAGATTGCGAGGCAGAAACGATTCGGCGTCCTAAGTGGACGACTGGATTTTTGCGGAATTGCAAAGCAACGGCAATACACGTCGTCCTTAGTGTACGCACATGCACATGCCGCACGCGAAATGGATGCAGAGAGGAATATTTATTATTTTGATGGGCGCCCATAAAAGATATCCATCAACTTGTTATGGAACGCAAATTTATGAGAAACAATGGAAACACATAACAGGATTAAATGAGATTCATGTCATTTAGATGCAGATATTTTCTAATTTCGGATGAGGGATGAAGGAGGAGAATCGTGGTGGGTAGGTAGGAAGGTACGTGTTATTGAACGGGGAAGCAATTAAATATTTGCTACTCGCCAACCGCCCCCATACCACTTGCTATGCGACTAGCAAAGGCGAGCAACCAAGCATGCTGCATGTATTAGACGTCTGAAGACGAGGGTAGTTTCCCTAATGACCAGGGGTGCGCATTTTCTTCCTTCATTTTTGCTTTATTTCGCTTTTGTTAATGCCTTCACAGGGTGTTCTTAATGGAAAACTAAGAATTTCCTCATTAATTGAAAGAAATTATCTGTAAAGTAATATTGCAAAATATTTATTAATTATAACTCTGCTTTAATTATCATTGGCGCAATTAAACGCATTTTATTTCTGGTGATGTCTAAACAAACGGGGAAAAACAAATTAAAAGCAAAGTAGAAAATGATGTATTTCGTACATAACTGCGGCATCAACTTGCAGTCGGGTTCACTTGACGTCAGATATGATTAGCGACTAATTTTCTTGCTTTCGCAGGGCGCGCGCGATTGGGTTGAGAATGCGCGCGCGGGGGGAAAATCGCGGCTGTAGACTTGTCGTCCACCCCCCCGATGCGCGCTCGCTTGCACCTTCGCACCGCCGTCGCGACGCGAATACTTCTTCCTCATGACGTCGTTTATTTCATTATGCCGCGCGTTATTATCGATTTGAAGCGGCGAATACGACTGCCACTGCCACTGCCGTCGGCGGCGGCAGCAATGTGCAGAATTGTCGCTAACAGTCACTGGAGGTGGCGGTGGGTCGCTTAAACATGGCGCGCTTTCAAACAATTAACCCCTGCCAATGTGCGGCCGATATAATGGGGATCATATTGGTCGGATGAAATATTAGATAAATTAACGAAATAAGCCGAAACGCATTCGCCGAAAGAACAGGCCGCTAATGCACATATACTGGGCTAACAATAATTTTCTTTGGATGATAAATAATTTCGTATAGAAACATATCTTTCATCAATTACTTTTCCACAAAATCAAGCCGCATTAATCTCGATAGTTTAGATTTGGGCATTTTTGTTTTATTCAGTGCAATTCATTATAATGAAATGTATTAAATGATGTAATTAAAAAGAAGTTGAGCGTTTTTTCGTGTCACATACACGACGCGAATTTTCGTTAATTTATTGGATGGCAATTAGAACTTTTCCCTGAACTGCTTGCCCCCCTTTGACCACGAAGCCGTAGAAACCTTCACAGGCCGATAGACGCATTAACTAACTGTATCGCGGAGCTTCGCTATTCCATGCGGTGATTATATATATATAGATTGTTCAAACAGCTACTTATCATCGTTAATATCGCCTAATTGTTCAAACTTTGCGCAAAATGTCCACTGCCAGAAGCCGAGCTTTTGGTTCCAACGAAAAAACCAATTAACTCTGGTAATTAAATCTATTAAATTTCAGCCTAATAGCACAATGACACCTATTAACTACGTTAAGCAATCTAATAATTTGTTGAACTAATTCAAAAGTAGCCAAGCGGTCAACACTTTAAAGAAGGGTGAAAACTCCCGACTAATTACGCGGCACTGAATGAGAAAATGTTTCTAAGAATAATTATTACTTGCCAATACTGTTACTTTCTGTTAATGGTTTTGACAGATTGTTCAAGGTTGAAATATAAATCTGGTATTCCCCGATTTGTAATTGTGCAGCATCCGTACGGATGCATAGATCTGGAAACTAAAAAATGAGTGTTAGCACGCGCACAACACACGCCGAAAAGGCAGCTGGCAAAAAGGGTTGTATAAACTTCCCCTTTTTTTTATTCATTCACAACCCCTTCACATTATTTGACATGTGCGCTTCACTTGTTTGTATTTTGTTCATCACAGATTTATTTTGATTTTTAGGCAATTTCACAATCTTTTTCCACGGATTTTTACACTTGAAATAATACCGCAGACAATATTTTTTAAGAAAGGTAAAGTTTTTATGTTAGTTAATCAAAGAATATCAAAATCTTTTGATTTTAGCTGTGAATCACTACACCAACTTTGATTTCAATGAGCACCCCCTGACTGATGTGCCCCTTTGATTAAAATACCAATAGCGTTTTTTAAAGGGTTGTGACCCTTTCTGAACTACATGTATAGTGCATGCTGGAGTAGTGCAAGAGATGAAGTGTCTTATCACTTGGTCCCCACTACAATGTATTGAGAGGAATACATGCTACTCGTAACTGGGCCTGCTCGAGGCACACACACTGGTTTCCTTGAGCATCACATTCGAAGAGCTTTACATATGCTCCACCCCTTTACAGTGGAAAACTCAAGGGATTGTCAGGAACCCCTTTAGCAGTTTTTTACAGGCGCAGGCGGCTGTTTGCAAATATATGATAAAGAAACAAGGATAGCAGTTGTGATAAAAGGGCTGCTGCTTTAAAGTATTTTGTATATACCCTTTGGCGTCTATGTGTGATTCAGTTTGTGCTTGCTACTCTACAGAGTAGGAAGGTGTGTTGCTTTACATACAAATTGTTTAAACAAATTTGCGGTAGATGTAATTTAAACAATCTATGGATTATACAACATTTCATTAAGGTATGTTTAGTTGTTTTTCATATGAAGTTAGCATTTTAGTTAGTTTTCTAGTGAACATTTTTATGAGATTTATGTAAGATCAAATGGTCTGTTTGGTACAATGTTAGAATTTTGGCATAAGATTTTGTTTTAATGGGAAAATTAGTCCAACTTTACTTTGTATTATATTTAATACTTTATTTTAAGGGAAAATTAACCAAAATGATTTATATCCTTTCTGAATTTAAATTTCTTTAACAAGTGCCATTTAATTTTGTAAAGTAAAACTTAGATAAACTTATGAATTTAAATTAGTTTCAATTGAATGTTGGCAAGAAACAAGTAAATTATTTGTATGCATTTCTGTGATGGTGCATAATATCTTTATGAAAACTCTGAATTTAAATTTGTTTCAAGTGGCAATTGCAATTTTAGCAAGAAATAAGTAAATAATTTGTGTGCATTCCTATGATGAAGCATAATATCATTATGAAAATTCTGAATTTAGATTTGTTTCAAGTGATAATTGCAATTTTAGCACAAAACAAGTAAATAATTTGTGTGCATTGCTGTGATGATGCATAATATCATTACTTTTATCTAAGAATGTGTACTTGCGATTACAAAGTTGCGGAAATATCCTGGCTGAGGGTCTACTTGGGGACGGCACTGAATGGAAATTGTCGGGGAAATATCTGAAACACAAAGCAAGAGCGAAGTGAATGGATGTGCATCCTATCTACGCATGGAAAAATAAAAAGGAGGAAAAGTTTTTTGGGGGGTGATTTTATGCAGCAATTTTCTTTGCCCTCGAGCCAAGAACGAATGGTGCTCACGTTAAATGTGATCAACTGAGATGAGTGCAGGTCGAAGGTTAAGATGCTTTGGGCTATCGCCCTAAAACAGCTATTTATCATAACACAACGCACAAAAGAAAATAATCATTGCGTCTCGACGTATGTAAATTGTGTACAAATGAACTTTTTACATGCATCTCATTATTTCCAACGAAAAGAAAGAAACGCATGAATGTGTTGCAAGCATGCATTCAACAAAAAGAAAAGCACATTAGTCGAATAGTCCTTTGGCGGCGGAAGGACGAAGAAGGAGCGTGAACGAAGAAAACGCCGTCACATCGTAACTCAAGCAATGCACGGGGCGTGGCGGCCCTTCTAATCGATGCGATATTGCGATATCGATTGATGCTGCATGCTCGCACCCGACTTGGTGCTTGCGTTTCTATACAATCATATTGCCGTTCTTCTATGCGCGTCGTCGCAGTTTCATTAGTTTTCGCATTGGATTTGCACGCGTGCATGAGGCTGAATTATTTAACGCCGCTTGCCCATTTCGTGCACTATGCAGACACAAAGAAAACAAAGGCGCGCTTGACATTTAGCAAGTCTAAAGACAAATTTAAATGAATTGGTTTTTGGTGTAAAATAAATCTGGTTGCATATAGCAGGTGACCAATTCAGATTGAGAATGTAATTGCCGCGAGGAGCAAACAACATATTGGAATGGCGCACGTTGATTCAATATGCACGCATTATTCTTCGGTCATACGTGGTTTCGGCGTTTGAAAAAGCGTCGATTTTTACATGAAACGCGCATAAAGGCTAAGTTATTCGCAAACGCAGAGGAGATCAAATGGAAATAATGCGGCAGCGCAGGCGGCACACAAGCTGAGGTACTTATATGCATTGGTAAATTATGATTCCGACTTCACTCTGTGCTCCTGCGACTCCTGCCTGCAGCCGGTCGCTTCATACATATTCCGATGCGCAGCGAGCAGCAGCAGGAGCTGGAGCTCCTCTCGACGAGGTCTCCTCTCTTTCTCCTCGCCAGGCAAGGCGAACGACGATATACGAGGCATTAAAGTTCCGTGTTGAATACTGTATGAGCTGGAAACTGCGGCGCATTTCAGCTAAAACTCAATACTTATCGGTCGGAGATGTGTGCGGTATGTGTGCGTGTGAGCACGGATTCTCTCATATTATAACGCGCCAAAGGAAGCCGGCATAACCGATGGAGATCAACGCGGCAAAGGAAGCTCTGTAACCTCAGTCCACTCCGCGTCTAATATCGCGGCAATTCACAATTCGCTTCGCAGGCTTTTTACATTAATGATGCGCAGACACTTGCGACTGAAAATCTTCTCGGTAGATGTAAATTGTGGTAAACCGGAAACATTTAGAATGTTCTCGGAGGATAATATGGAAAGTAATACGCATTTGCTGCGAAGGGTGATGTTATTTTGTATTCCGGTTCGGTCGTGTAGTGAAGACATTTTAATGCGCGAGGGTTGGAAATGTTCGTGGCGGTGGCAGCAGCGGCAAATGGTGGCGGCGGTGGCGGTGAAGATGACGCACTTCCGATATCTCTCTGTTTTATGGTGACATGATTATTATACGGAGGCGCAGGTGGTCTCGGTCTTTTCCCGGGGATAAATATATGGCAATCCTCGCGTAGATATATGGCCGACTCCGGGTGCGACTGCGGAGAACGCTGGGGGTATTACTTCAGGCATTGGCATTGGCGGCCGAAAGCAAGAAACGCGAACTCCGCGCAAAGAAAGGGAGCGAGAGGCGAACGACGTGCAGGGAAAACGCACACGAAATCTAGTTTATAAGCAGGGAGATAAATTTTGCAAGTGTTTGAACGCACAGTGGGATGCGCGCTGGCGGTCGGGCCGGAGCAGGAGGCGAAAGGAAGTGCGCGGCGGCGGCGGCAGCGAATGCAGAGAAACGAGAAACAAAGCGGCAGAGAATTCGCATGCCGAATGTCGGGGAAGCGAGGAGCATAGATGGCGAATAAAGTTATCGTATAAATAACGCAATGAAAATATACTTTTACATCTATGACATGATAAAAGCCTTTAACATGCGAGTATGCTTTTTGGGGGGTGAAATAGTTTTTCTAAGACATATAATAATTCTTGAATATCCATTAATGACGTTGTTATATTCATAGATCATCGAAAATAACACGTTTTAAACTCTTCGATTCCAAATAATGTCTTAAGGTGTATACTGATATATTAACTCGTACATCAAAGTCGATTATAAGTAAAATTCGTGATTCTTCGAACGATGGGAATACGATATTCTCCATTAATGGGCAAATATTGCACATGGATCTACATATAAGCGAGTTGATAAAGTAATTCTATCTTGCCATCAAACGCGGAAACGGAAATGAGTTTGGTTTGCTGTCAACAACTTGCAAGAAAATGGAGAATCGCTAAGTCGAAAACAGATAAGCATTTTGTTTCCTACTAATAATTAAAAATACATAACTCATAACTACTCATAGTACAAACAATAATTACTATTATTAAGAAAATTTTCTTTATAAAAGAAATGTCTCAAGAAATTTTATAAGAGCATTCCAGGGGCGGCAAATTTAATGCATATTGCTAACTGTTATCATATGATAATACTTTATCTGATAAGAAGATTACACGTATAATTTCAGGTTATAAAAATATTGTACATGAATAGTAAACGCATTTTGTTAAAACGTGAAATGCGAGCATGCGAAACGAACGTGTATAAGCTAAAATGCTTGTCCAGTGGATACACATTTGTGTCCGGTCCCCCGGGGACGGCAAGTTTGACGCAACAAAAAAGCGAGGAGCGGACCGAAAGGGAAAAACGCCGCTGCATGCAAAAGCAAACAACTGGGGACACAACTTGTGTCGGCGAGCGTGTGTCCAGTTCAGTCATAAAAAACGTCGAGGAGTGAGCGGCTTGCAGGTCCCACATGCCTCGTAAGATTACTTGTGCAAAGACGGAGCGACATTCATTTAAATAGGATATCGATACAACGCGGCCATGTTTTCGTTTCCGATAACAAGATGAAACTTTTCTCCGCCGTCGATAATGCACTTTCCAGGGCGCCCACCCTTCAGCGTAATCCCGATGCAAAAGTTTGCACTCGAAACTGTATCTGTTCTCACAAACTAATAATCATTTTGATATCGGCTTTGTGTTGCTCGGCGCACTCTGTACAGTTAGTTACATAAAAATTAGTTTATGATTAATTACCAGGCTAGGTTTCCGTATGCTACTGTGTGATGTTTCCTACATTGTTAATTTCGTTAATTGCTTAAGCAAACAATCGTCGAAGTAACACCGCCAGCCACGTGTTAATAGCTTTTTAATTGTGTGTATGGTTGCTTGGCGTAAACGTCAAAAATTTTGATTCTAATTTATTTCTAATGGCTTTTTTCACACATAAGAGAAGCGTGTGTTTTTTGCGCCAAGTCGAAGAGACAACCAGTAGCATGGAGAGATGCTTATCACTTGCGTTGATTACCAACGAGTATTCGAAATATCTACGAGCTTATTGCATTGCAAAGCGTACGGTGACAATGAAAAATTACATGAAGGATGCTCTTTTATCATCTGATAAAATTATCTACTTAGACGCATATCAACATTCTTGTGGAAGAAAGAAATAGAAATAAACTGGTATGGGTTAACTACACAGTAGGTTTTCGTTAATTGAAGTTTTGTTTAGATTTTAGTTTAAATTCAGATTCAAATATATTACAGAAAATAATATCCATTATTGCGGTTTATTATTTCATAGGATTGTGCACAAAAACTGATGCGAAACATAAAATTTATTTAGAAATCATAAATATCATTAATATTTTTGGAATAAATAAGTCTATAACTAATTTAGAACGATCGATATCAACTTTTTGTTCGTTACCCTTTTTGATATGTTTATTTTAGAAACTTAATGTAATTTAACGGAAATTGCTTCTTGAAACACTTTGTATAATTTCATGATAGTGATAGCAATTCTAAAAACAGGATTTTTTTGGAAGAAATCTTACACTTCAGTCACTGACGAGAAGAAAGAAAGTGCTTTAATGAGAATTTTTCAATTTGTCCGATTACTTTGAATCAAACGGGCGTCATTGTAGTGACTCTTTGGAGGACTTCTTTCGGCGAAAGATAAAGCCATGAGGCTGTATGTGAACGTGCATGTGGGTACTCGATGACCAAGAGTGCCAGGTTGAGATTATACTAAGGCTGGCAGACCTTTAAACTTGTACCTACACGCCTGCGAAAAAGATTCTGCTAACCATTGATTGTGAACTTGCAAACTTTCAACTAAACCTTATAAAAATAGAAAGTACTCCACCCTTACCGGGCACTTTACTAACATTGTTAGAGTTTCCCATGTTTGAGCAATATTTATCGATAAAAATTGAATTTACAAGACGTTTTGTACGTTGCGTCGTCGCTATGGCAAAGGACTAAATACCTAAAGGACGAAGTACAAATGCCGGACCAGTTTTAGTTAGCTGGTGAAGAATTCAGCAGCACGGAGAAAGAAAACGCATGCGACCCTTGGTCGTCGTTGTGGATGCCCTTAGTTTTCGCCTCAATGGATGAAATGGTGAAATGAATGAGGGGGCATACGGAGAAATCCAATCTTGATTTACTATTACATTCCGGCAATGTGCGAGTACCTTCATGTGCGTTACGTTTTTGCTCACATGAATAAAAACTCCTTTTGCTTAATAAGTACGTTTAATGTGCAGCCGTATAATGCGTTGAATCATATAATATTTTGCTTAAACAATTCTGTAATGGCAAGTTTTGTGCAATATTTTCCAAGATCAATAAGGGTTGCACTTAATGAATCACGTTGTCATGCTATTGATTGATGGATGAGTGTTTTGCAGACTTTCAGGGGAAGATGCTTAACCCTTTCCGCACTTGACGTTATCATTGCGAAATGTGCGCGCAAAACAAATAACCCCTCACACTGTCGTTGCAAGTTTTACTCTTTTTGTGACGATGTCTCTATGGAATTTCGTAGACAAAGGGATGAAAAGTTGGAAGTAAAGTCTAATCATTTTCTTATGCATCTGATGCAGTAAGTCGATAAATTATTACGTAGTAGGCATCTGGAAAAGCGCAAGTAACATCAGAAATAATAGGAATAAAATTGAAAATAGACGTCTGCCCATCACTTCGGTTGATGTAGGCGTGAAATATGAATTTTATTCCGCTTAAAAAATGGGGAAATCACTCAAGCGCTTTTCCCGCATTCGCATTCGTGCTCCCCGTTGCGAAATAAAAATAAAATAACACGATGTGATGTAATAGTGGCTGACCTCTCTCCCTCCATCTGCACCTACACGCAGCATGTCAAAAATTGTTCGCGGTTTTTAGCCGGATTTGATAAGGGTCAGCATTCGCAAGTGCTGCCGCCGCCGCCACCCTCGTCGCGCACGTTTTGAAGGTTTTCCTAAAATTTTCACATATTCTCCCTCCGCCGCCCCGCGCGCACAACCTTCGGCTTTTAGCTTTAAACTTATTTAGCCGGCTGGAGCGGCGTCGTCGATTGAAAATCAATATCGAGGCAAACGTCGAAAAATTAACTTATACATTGCTACATTTGTGTAAAACAAGTTGTAATCCAAGTTCAAGCATTCGCTTCGCCTGGAGTGGAAACACAGGATGAGAATCGTGCGAGGCAGACGGCAGGCATACCTAGCTTGTTTGAAATGAAGAAGGATCACGAATGCGAGCGCGGGAGAGGAAATGCCCCTGAAGTGATTCGATTTTATACATTTGAAAAACGTTTTTCTATTGATGTGCCTGCGCATAGATATGGATGTAGTTGAATTTTCCTACGCGTTACGCTTCTTCAATTCCCCTCGCTTTGCTTGCCGAAATTGGGAAATGCCTTGCAAATGCATTTACGCCAGAATTCGCATTTCGTTGCCGCTTGTTTGTAAACGAGGATCAACTTAAAATGTATTTCGAGGACGCGTAATGAACAGAGCGTGAATACGATGCTAAATCGAATATTGAATTGCTATTCAAGTAAATTCACGTATGATGATGAGGGTGAGAATAGTTTTTATTGCACATATTTATCATGTACAGGGTGTTCCATCTATTAAGCACCATAGAAAATGTAAAAATGGTAATAAAAGTCAGTCAAACGATTTAAGTTCCAAACCCTTTTACAGTCGTAAGCGAGCGAGTTTTTAATTGATTTTATAACTATTTCTTCCAAGTTTCTAATGATGCGTGATGGTTGGGACACCCTGTAGAACTCAGTTTAAAACTTGGCTCGGTAAAAACGACGTTGCAACATTAATTTGCAAGCTATTAACGAGTAAATTACGAATAGAAAAATGTGATAATAGTTGATGGTTTTACGCATGCATCGCATTTATCGAAGATGTCACGCGATAGCAACATGACACGCATGCAATATGACCATTGAGTGCTCACGAACTGAAAATTAAACATACTCAAACACAAATCATCACCTTTGACAATCGATGAGAATAGTGGCAATAAATTGGGAAATCTATATGCATCGCTCACGTAATTAAAGCATTCGATCCATATGCGTGATGAGATAATTTTCGTGCAGTCCAATTTATTAGCTGCGTTAAAACGCATTTGGCATGCGGCGGCGGCGTGCCTGTTTGTTTCTGGCGTTTCGTGTGCACTGTTGTGGTTTTCTCTTAATTTAGTCTCTTTCTCAGTTCCGGGCGTTGCGCAGCAGTTGGCCGCAATAAAATAGTTAATAGTTTCACGTGGCGCTAACGTGCCACCATTAAAATTTATTCGTCTAATTTATTTTTCGGTTTCGACTCGGCTGCTGCCTGCATTCGCGTCCCCTTTTTTTGTTCGTTTACTATTGTCAGCCGTGTGATTGCATTTACTGTGTTGTCTTTCGTTAATGTTTGCACTGCAAACGCATAAAATTTAAACATATGGTTTATTTTATTTCAATTTAAATATGTCATTATTAACATTATTCTTTGTAAATAGTAATGTGCATACTTAGGTGTTTATTGCTTCATAGAAACTAATAATCAATTTGATGGAATATTATATGAGAAAAGTGCGCCACATTCGCAATTTTCTAATAAAGTTTTACTTCTCAATTTAGTAGCTTTTATCAAGATATCAGCAGTGTTGCTTATAGTGTTAAGGTCTTAATAAAACTCGTTCCATGAATGTTCTATCTTTTACCAGTCTATGAATATTTAAGTAAAAGGGTGGAGGGTAGGAATAAACAATATCAAATAGGCAACAATAGATATTTATTTAAATAATTTCAAAGAAATTTTATTATTTCATTTTGATGGTTGATCGTGCGACTTTACAGTCTGGGTTTTGGTCCTCGGGGCAACCAATAATTTTTTGAATACTTTCAGTTTCAAGTTAATGCACCCCTTAGTACCAGCTATAAAAATTAGACCTAGAACGAGATGCAATAGCCTTGTTAAGATAATGATCTGAGTACTTTAGGTTCGATTCCCAATATAGGTAAATGCAGAAATAGATTTTGGCGATCTTTCCAAATGCTAAGAGGTCCCAATGGGTGTAGATCTACGCCCGTAAATGTTTGATCATTAAGGTTTAAACTACCAATCATCTTAGGGAATAAACATTAAAATTTCTGTATAAGGATTCAAATTTGAATCATCAAACAAATTATTGTTCAAATCCATGGCGATAATCATATTCGGATATTTTGTGCTGCATTTATTAATGTAAAGTTTTGCATTTGATTTCTAGTAGAACCAACTCAGAAATTATTCTTTTATACCTGTTATTCTGTTATTGGGGATATAAAATCTATTACGCAGAAAGATATCTCTCATATTTTTTTAACTTTCTCATATTAGATTACACTTCTCTCATTATTAAATTTTGAAATTTATTTAGAATTTCTATAATACAAGAATTGTATCACTTGTAGAAACGCATAATGAAACCAATACACTTCCTTGTGCTATTACCATAGCATATAATCAAAGGACCAATAAAAATAAATTTCCACTCGTCCTTGAAACGAATGGTGAATTCTTTGAGGATTCAAAATACCCAAAAAAGTATAAGAGTAGGGAACGCACATGGAAAGATAAGTACAAAGCGCCTCATCGCGATTCAGGCGAAAATGGAGTAATTTTTCACGAGTACTTTGCGAGATAAGCTCCACGCCAGATACGTCTATATGCGTCTTTCCACCACGTGGGATCATTTCGCTTCTTTTTGAAAACTCACACTGCCCGCTCGCATTTTCATGCAGAGACCATAAGATCCATCCCGGCGTACTTTCCTTGCGAATAGCGGAAAACCCAGGCGCAAAAAACAGAGAATCTGTGCTGGGAAAATGAAACTTTACAGTTTCGACGTTGTCTGATACACGATGCAAGCAAAGCCGAGCCGACCTATTGGGCAAGGATAACGAAATTATTCAGATGTGATTTTCTCATGTGCCAACCAGAACAATAGAAACCATAACGCAGCCGCGTAAAATTGTATTATTGCCTTGCTGCGAAGAGTAACCGATGAATAAATTATGTTTATGGTCAATTTGATGGAATATTTTATCAGAAATCTCCTTCTTTGCTCTCCATTTCCCACTAAAATTCTATTTCTCAATTTAGATTCGTTTTACTATTGTTAATAACTCTTAATAACTTTAAGTTTTTCTTTTACCGTCCTTCGTCTCATTATTGCGTGTAATAAACGTTTGTTTCAAATTACAATAATGTTTTATCGCGTTTGCCTGCAATAAGTTTTATTATTTTTATGACAAGTGCAGTGATTATACTTACTACGTGGTATTATTCGTCGATAATGTAGATTGGTGCGTTGCGCTGCAGTCGCATTAATACACCGACGAGCAGAAGCGACGTAGGTATAAACATTTTAATTGCGACATGTCGCTTGGTGTCCGCGGCCGTTTTATGCGAATCGTCGTTATTATTTGTGCGTCGCCGCGCGTCTCGTCGTCTCCGAGGAAATGCGATGCTAATAAAACTCGCTCGATTCGGATGCGCGCATCGGCCACCGGCGGCCCCGGCTAATGGCGAATTGAATCGCGCGGAGCGAAAGAGATGAACGCGTAAACAAAGCGAATGTGGAACATGCCGACTACATGCATCGCCCGCTGACGGATGGCTTGACAGCCTCGACAAAAGTCGCAACAAAGTTTAGTGCAACAAAGACGCCGCCGATGCGATGCAATGCAATGTGCGGATTCCTTTGTCTTTGCGCAAAGACTCAACAATTTTTTCTGCACGCGTTCACAATCCGCTCTCATAATTAATGCTAATTTTCACAAATATTCAAACCACAAATTTCTAAATTAACCGATGACTGCAAAACGAATGAATTTCTTATAATATATGCCTTTAAGTGATCTTAAGTTACATTGTCAAATCGGTTTACTCCCAAAATTTTGCCAGATATAACCTCTTCCTTTCCTTTCCGATTTGTTTTTCCTCTATGAGGATGGTTCTTATATATTTGCCTGTGAGAGGAACAGATGTCATATTTTGCGGATATTTTCTTTATTATATTTAAACAAATAATATGAGTTTGGTCGAATTGGCTGTCATTTCTAGCGCACGCGCAGTAACTTAAATGATCTTAAGGTGACTATAATTGGGCAATCATTTGAACACGAGTTATTATAAACGAAATCTACTGTAATTTTTTTTACAAGTACATCAGAAAAAATACGGGTATTGTGTGGGTGTTCGTTGGGGGTTGTTATCAGTTGCGCAGACAAAAGTACGACGTGAGTGCGTAAGCTAGGATAATGTGCGCGGGAAGGGCGTCCCTAGTTGGAGTGCGTTGCGATGATAAGGACACGTCACACGAACTAACTGCGTATTAGGCGAGAGAGCATCACGCATTCATTTCGGGACGATGCCGTTCAAAAAAGAAACAACGCAGCGACCAAATTACAATGCATGCCTGACGCGCATGGCGGTGGCGGTGGTAGCGGTGGCGAGTGCGCGATTTATTAGCAGTAAGCGCGCGCGCGCGTTGCGATACAGCGAGGGTGATTATTTCCGTGCATTTGCGCGTGCTGCCCTTCTCCTAAGGGCGATAAATACGCGCCACACGCCTTCATTACGACGCGCTCCTCGAACTTTTGACCCATTCAAACCCGCTTTTTTATCTTGCAGCGCCACCGTCGTTCTCGCCAAAGCTTATTACATCTTATTATAATTTCATTATCTGCGATTTCATTTTCTCTTTGATCTTTACTAATTGACGAACGAAGCAGTAACTTCACTATTTCCGGTCAAAATCCACCATTTGCCTACGTACGCTTATAAAATTGGCATTTTGCTGGATGATTATCTATTAATATTAATGTTTGCAGCTTCGTTAGGCAATGCTGAATCATTCGCTTCCCCAGCGGGAACCCACAGCAAGCGCCACCAGCTTCTGGTGTTCGCATAGAATTTTTTGCCTCGAATAGTTGCTGACGCATACGCGGCGCACACGCCAAACGCGGCGCTAGTTCATAAAAATGCTGAATTAAAAAGTTAAATGCGTGCCATCATTGAATTTATATATCTATAGAGATTGAACGCATTGTGACTGCATTATCGATGATTTATGATCGCCGGATGCGATGCTTGCGCACATCTTCACTCCACTCGAACGAAAAAAGCGTTTGCTTGCTTACAACTCGCGTTAGCATAGCGTATCAGTCACTCATGTGCGGTGCATCGCAAGAAGAGGCGAACATGTGAATGAAGGAGCAAAGCATAAATCATCATTTCATCCGCACGTCGCGTCATCGTCAGTCGCACTATCATTAATACATTTTTTCCTTGTCCCCGATTCCGTGCTCGGTGCGTCGCCGAAAATTAATAATTTCCCATTTTAAAACGTCATATTTTTATGCGATTCGTATGGACGATTATCGACTTTTAAGAAACGCATTTATTCGTTTGGCTGAAAGAGTAAACATTGAAAGCAGACGTGCTCGTTTCGGGCGCACTTGCAGAGAGGGTGAATCTTTCAATATCGATCAGGAAATGGGCAGCAGCAGCAGCAGCAGCCCAATCAAACCTTTGTGCGTGACAAACTCTCACTCTCGTTGTTCGTTGTTCGTTCCTCTCTTGCGGCTTTTGCGTGCTCTGCCGTCGCGCGCGGAGGCGGCGAGGGGCTGCATGTGCAACCCCTCCGCATTCGACACGTATGCGCTGTCTGCTTATGCCTACTACATATGCATTCATCCCCCACAGACGACATGCGCGCCACCATTATTTCAGACACCCTCCAACGTTCCTTCCAGCGCAATTCCTCTTTGTTTCTGCGCGCATTCATTCGCATCGTACTCAAGTCCAATTATTTTTCTCTATTTATCTTGGAATACTTGATTGGCCGCCCTGAAATTTAAAGAAGGCCGAGATTATGTTAGGAAAGCATAGACGAAGGAGCAAAGTAGAAAACTTAATTGCAGCATGCAAGCGGCAATTTAGCAGTGCGGCGCGTTCGCTCATTAGCAAACTTTTCTGCCAGCGAACTCAATTAAGATGCTCGCGTACGCTGCGCGAGTTTTGATTATTTTTCCAATTGGGGCGCGCGCACACGCTGTCGACGTTTTTAATAAAACTCGTTAGTCAATTCGTTGCGTCGACAGCGACGTCGAAAGCCAGAGACGACAACGACAACGACGATGACAACGTTGATATTCGCTGCTGAGAAGCTGGAGGGATTGCGCGTCACGTACGCGAATAGAATACACAAAGATACGTCGTGCTCGTCGCCGAATTAGTAACGATTCGCTTGATGCAAGCGCCGAATTGCGAATTGCAAGAATACAAAGATCTACAACGCCAATGACGTCATATCCTGAATAGCAAAATGCGTATTTCCTTTATTTTCAGGCGCGTTAATGAAAGAACCCTAATGATATCCTGAAATTATGAAAAGTTTATTAAATTATCACCTGCAGAAATCACTTTTAAGCTAACCTCAAATTATTCAAGTTTAAATAAACACCCCTTGAAGCCACCCACATGAATAATGATGGAAATAAATTAATTCAAGTGGCAATAATGGGGTAATAGGGTAAGTGCGCAATTTAATCAAAGTGCAAGCCACGATGCTAAAGACAATTGAGGTGCGCTACCCTCACACGCGCGAAATGTATGTGCTGACGTACATGCCATGTTTGTGTGCACATAATCAAACAACTTGCAACATTAGATGTCCAGCTAGGTGGGCAAGCAAAGAGCATCGTTTCAATTTCTTCCGTCTGCATCTGTGCCCCTTGCGCCGTGCGGGTGTGTGCGTGTGTGTTTGCGGACACGATGGGAGAGGGTGAAAAGAATGGAGAACACGCACGCCCTCTGCCGAAGACAACATATTGTTGACTCGCAGTGAGACAATGAAATTTCGAAGCCACCAGACTTGAAGAATCCGAGATTTTCCAAATGAAAATGCTTTGAATTCCTTCTTTGCTTACCGGCTCGCCAAGCAAACGTCTCGTTGCCCTTGATGCGCGCGCGAATCTCGGCATCGCCGTTCGTACGTTTGCTTATTTACACGTTTTGTACGAGTTCCAAAAATAAAACGAAACGCATTGAGATTCGTGCTTCTCGTCTTGGCCGAAGCGGAGGCGAACGAAGGTGAAATAAAAGCACGAGAAGAAACAAGGAGGAAAATCAGCAGCTGCTTGCGTCTTTTAATTTCTTCCCATCACAAAAGGATAAAGGCTCTTCTCTTCCTGGAAACACTTTTCGAGTTAATTGAAAATTAATGCTTTTCAATTCCTTATCAAACGCTTGAATATAATTAATCAAAAAACAGGAATGTCCCGTTTAGAAAAAAAAGGACCAATAAAACGTAATCTCCAATGAACGAGTTGCATTCAACCCTATTTTACATACGCGGGTTATATACAGGGGCGCGTCGCGGTTCTAAAATCTACCCTTCTGTATATATTCATATGTGGCTTTACATAGAACAAGCACATAACCAAAAAAAGGGCTGACGTCTTCGGGTAGGATTCATGAGGCGCATTTTAAAACGACGTCGTTGCCGCCTGCTGCTTGCCGCCCGCTGTCTTCTGCCCCCGACCGCTAGCCAATCGCGAATGCGTGTTTGCTTCACCCTCGTTTAAATTGCAAATTTGATTTACCTTCGTGCATTCGCCTCACTCAATAAGAAACTTCCGACTGTGGACTGTAAAGCGAATGGCAAAGAAAGGGGAGGGAAGAATAGTAAAAGTACGTTTTCCACTTTGATAAGAAGTCGGAAAAATAAATAAAATCAAGGGGAATACAAGAGGAGTTGCTAAAAATTGATTACAGGTGAAGTTGAAGGGTCAATTAATAGTTATTGTTGGCAAGGAATAAGACTTGATAAGATCATCTGATAAGTGAAGTGCTTTAAAATGAAAAAGTGATATTATTATTAACGTAATGTTTGGTAAGAGTTTCTCAATTTATAATTGTTTATAATTTAAATAATGTTATAAAATTTGCACGTGGCGCAATAGAAATGAACGATAATGATAAGTCTGTGTATTAAAATAAACTTTCCAGCATGCTTTTATGAGGAAGCGTCTGTTGTCACCCTTTCTGTAATTATATTAGGTTCTTACTTATATTTTCCTTTCTTACTATGTGCGCTTCTTGTTTCTGTAGTTCATGTCGTGAAATGCAATTCGAAAAGTCGCCGTCGCCGCCGCCGCCGCCAACAACATACCGCCAGCCACCTTTATGTAATTATAGCAGCATTTTGCTTTGCTGCCTCCGCAATGGTGCCACTTTTCTTCATGCGCTCACTCACCGCTGGCGGCGTTGTTCTCCCTATATTATAAATCTTCTTGTTGATTACAATAGTTGTATTATTAATGCAAGTCTGCGTAATTAAAAGTAGTGTTAAGTATATTATTAATTGACACATGTCGAACTTGTGGAAACTACCTACCGCCCGCAAGAATTTCCAACCGCATAAGCAAAATTTTCGAACACGATAAATCAGGAATGATTTATGTAATTACAGCATTAATACCAGTGTGTCGATTTCTATATCATTAAATTCGTGAATGCGTTTCGCCCGTTTGCATACGATTCGCGCGAAGAAGATGCCGGATAAGACCGCAAATGCGTTACGTACGTGCGTTTATTGGATGGAGGCGATGTAATGCGGTGGTATAATTCATATCTGACAATCGGCACGCCGAAATGAAGGAATAAACGTACGAAGTGGAGAAGAACAAGACGAAGGCGGCGGCAGTGGTCGAAGATATGAAACATGCAGCGTGGGGCCGTGTAACATGCGCAATGTGATTGCTGTGTGATCGCACCTTTGGGATTTGTACGCGTGTGTTTGCTTTCCATTTCGAATGTGTATGCATTCGAAATCGAAATATGAATATCCCCTTGCAAGATGTAGAAAATATACAGTGGTGTCTCCTAGCCCAGAAGAAAATTAAACATTAAATGCAGTTTTAAGCAATTTCATAAGAATTTAGTTCATAACTAAAGAGAACATTAATATTTATATTCATATCTTCGAAACCAGAAAAGATATCAAAATAATTCTTACATTGGTAGAAAGTGTATTTAATTGTTTATATTGATTGAACAAATTAACATATTACGTCACCTAGATACAAAAATATAGCCTTACAAAATTGAACCATTATTTTGATTCCTGCGCAAAAGATGTTTACGTTTAAACGCAATTTCTCAAAAAATAGACGAGTTATTTGAATATTTTTTGTTACTACTGAAGCTACATTTAATTATTAATATATTAGGCATCTTACTATAACAATTTAAATTATGTTTGAGGCACATTTCAAATAGAGGTTACCAATGAAAATTCTCTTGAAGCTCCAAACTTAAATTCAAAATCTAGCTCATTATCTATGTCTAATTGCTCGAAAATTTCTGGAAACATCCTGTCTTTGGCTAGTTGGAGTAGCATTTTATGTGAAAAAGGATAAATTAATTATGAAGTCGAAGAAACTTAGAGAAAGTGCAAAATTTCACATTTTCTGATCCCGAATTTTGGACGCTGTTGAATGATTCGATTTAAGACACAAAAATATTCCGAGTGCTATTTGTGCACATATTGTATAGGAATCGCACACGTCTTGTTAAAATGCAGGATCTGTCGATGGTCTTGAATGGCATAAGCAACGAATAAGCAAAGGCAACACGAGGAACGCGTGCGTTGAAGCGAAGGGCTGCTGCCGCCGCTGCTGCTGGGGGTGGCGGTTCGGCAGAGCGCACACAGGAAGAAAGAATGGGCGAAAGGGCAAAGGCGCAGGAGTACACACAAGCGACGAGTAACAAGCGCGAGCAACGCATTTGAGTGACGAGTGACGCCAGCGTAAAAGAAATTTCTCCCTTGCGAATATAAGCTGCTTATGTTAAGGCCGACGAATGGAAAATGTGCAAATACCGAGTGTTTCTAATGCATCCCTCATTCAGCTACAACTTATCTACTATTTATGCTCATAGTCAAGCAATTTCCTCGATTGATGATTTATCATACAAACTCCTGCGCTGTTTTGATCATACGCTCGGCCATCATCCATAACGGAACAAGTATTATTTATTTATTATAATTCTTGGTGACTATTACATCACCAAATAGGAATTTTGTATTCAAGCCACGTGTATTTTCGTCTTCTTTGTTGCAAATGTTCCTCGATACGAATACATACGAATATAGAAAGCGTCGAACGAAGATGAAACTGGAAGATTTGGGAGATGCCTTCAGCAATTTATGAAAATATTAATATTTACACATTTTATTCCGTCTCGCAGCATAAGCGAAATATATCTAATTTCAAAATTTCTGCGCGGAAGAAGAAATATATTGCGATGACGTTCTGTTAATCACTTGTTTTGTTTCTATTCGTTCTTAATATCGAGAAACCAATTGTGTTTATTCGTAATTTGCAACTATAATGTAAAGTATAATAAAACACATTTTGGAATCAATTTCACCTTTAATAAACGTAATAAATTTTCCTTCGTTTTCTGGGAAATTCACCAGATGTATCAACAGACAATTAATTGATTTACTGATTAATACAGCAATTATTTGATTTATTGATATTTTAAATTCTTAATAATGTTCATCTGTTTCAGTTCTGAAGATGTGTCCATAAAGGGGTGAATATTCGATTTGCTTTATTATGTTTTGATGCGATAAATTTGCGTTTTAAGTAACATTGTAGTAAGTAACCTTAAATTATGATACTTTAGATCATCAACTCACAGTGAGCAAGACTACATTCCTGAAAAGTTTTCAATGTATGCATGTACAATCATTTATCGTTGTGTGCGAGACGGCATTACCAGGTTTTAGAGGGTGGAATGAAGTGGCTGCTGCATTATTCAAGTGTCCGTTTCGTTCGTTTCAGGCAGACGAAGCCGGACGTCGAACAAAGTCGGCGGGATGATGAGGCTGAGAAGGAGGAGGTGGATGAGAGGATCGCCAGCCGCCCCAGCGCGCACACATTGAATGTTGCAGGAGCAAGGCAGGAGAGCGCAACGAAGTCAAAGTCTCAGGGAAATCGTACTGCTGCTGCTGCTGAGTAAACATGAGCACCGACTGGAAATAAGAAATGCTCACGAACGACGTGTGCAAAATGTGAAGAGAGATGACAGCAAAATGTCTTTCGGCCAAGGGATGAAAACTGACCATGTCTGTACTTTGAATATATATTTATGTATTTCTTATGCCCATATTCACTATGAATTATATTACCCATCTACCAATTTTATATCGCAATTGCTAATCAAGTACTTTTTAGGTCACCGTGAATGAATATTAAATGGTTAAAGTTAAACACAATTTGAAAAAATGAGAATCGCAAACATTTGTGAACGAAACGCTGCTGACAACGAAGAAGGCTGCCCTCGGTGTTTGTGTTGCGAACTAAAGTCTGGTAGGTCTTTGAAGTTTGTTTAATCTGAGCTGATTCGTTACTGCCCTCCCGCTTGTGATTCTCTCATTGTTGTTCGTCTGCCGTGCGCAAATCTCAAATTTCGCCGGCGCATCTCGACAATGACAGGAATTTACAATTACTTTTCGTTCTCTTCGTGCCCTTCGCCAGTCTCGGCGACTGTCTTGTTTAATTCCTCCTGATTTCTGGATACTACACGCGCCTCGCGCCCCCCTCGCACAACAGCACAACTATTTAATTAAACGTTTTCAATGACCTCTCGCATTCAATGAAGCAAATGACAGTGCTGAGATTGAAATGCGCACAAGAACGAGCGCGTGATACACGCACACAGAATGGAAAAAATAAAGAAAATTTGTATAATTTATTGTAACGAATTTGTGGTCAGTCAAGCAACATCCGTCCGATGCGTTTGTTGCCGCTGAAAAAACAACAACAACAACAGTTGAAAGACACGCGGCGTTCTGCTTTTGTATACAGAATAGAAATGACGGATGAAGCACAATCTTCGTCTTCGCGATGATGATGACGAAGAAGAAGAAGAAGCTGCTGCTGCTGCTGCTGTAGCAGTGCCTTTTCGGTCGATTGTTATAATTGCCGGGCGAGCAGCATCGCCGACTTTGTCTTTCTTCGTTATCCATTCATTCGCTCGTTCATTCACGCATTGAGTATCGCCTTTCCCATGCCCATTATTTTTTGCTCTTGCGTTCAATCATTTCGTCGTCCACTTTGTTATTCATTCTGCCTGTTTCTTGCATCTCCTTGCGCGCCTACCGCGGCCGCAGCTCATTCATATTAGATTAGATTTGGATAATTTACAATTTACTTCAATCGATTTGTTAAATTTTTCATAATATCGCCGGCGCGCGTATTGAAAGCAGCGACGCATTAATTCAATGAATGCCGTGGCAAAAAAACGCGGGCAATTGTTCGTCAAATATTCCCTGCGTAATGCACGAAATCGTCATTACGTACTTCTTGTTGGGTGGCGCGTTTTTCCATCTTCAATTATTCATCGATTTGTTTGCGCGTTTATTTAAAAATCAATGATACAGTTGTTGTAACTGTTGTCATATTGTTGTCGAAACGTTTTGTTTGCCAATAGTGAAATGCAAGAAAGTTTAAGTTGACTAACTTTTCACTGAGTCTAATCGTTTTTAGACAATTATTTAAACTATTAAAATACTCCTAGAATGTCTCACTATATGTTTGACTACAAGTTGTTAAGTAATCTTATTTAAAGAAGAAATGCTCAATGTTTGCACGTCAAGTAGAATCTTGACTTTGCAGCTTAATTGCGGCTAATCTATTGGTGGAAATTAGATGATTGCGCGAGATATATGAAAATATTTAATAAGGTTTTTATTGGTAAAAGAATTATTATAATATCTTTTATAGTTTTTGAGATATTTATAAAAATGTATCTAGATCTCTGGTTTCGGTCCACCAAGTTCAAAGAAAAATAAGAAATTGTCATAACTTTTAAAATTATAAACCCATTTGAATAATTCAATCACCATTGCAATATTCTTTTTATTTTCTATCTAGCTATATTATTGGCTTAATTATAATACATAATTTGCTCAATTTATTTGATTTGATTTACTTTCTGAAAATTTTCGTTATTGTAGGAAATGCCTTCTTAATATTTAAGACAATTCAATTTATATAATTTGTAATTAAAATATTAATTGTTATATAAAATTTTTAAATGATTCTCATTATGAATTGATTACATGCAATTATGTAGGAGTATGAACTAAAGTCTTAATTATATAAACAACTCAGCCGGAAAAGAAGTATGAGAAATTAAATTAAAAGCGCCCAACTCTCCTGGTGAGCAATGAATATGCATTTTATGTTGAAGCCGAAAGGAGGCAAAGAATTCGAATGCATTTGAGCGTTTAATTTTCACGTCGATCGCATTATTTTCATGCTAAGCAGCTTAGAACCAATTGTTATGCATGTTAAACACAAATTTTGTGGTCTTCTAACGTTGGGAATTAATAGAAATTGAAATCCGTTATTAATCAAGCGGAAAACTTCATCATTGATTTCGGAGGCTGTCTTTTTGTTGTTGGCGCGAGAGAAAACGATAATTAAAACATTATTTATAACTGTTGTATGCGTTGCATTGGTTAGCAATTTTTTATGGTGAGCGAATGTTTTTACTTCTCCGAACACTCAATTGTATAGTGCCAATTCAATGAATGGTTGGCTCATATTATTGCTTTAACGTATTTTCAACATTTTCAATTTCACTCGAAAAACGATTAAGAATGGAAATTATATTGTACGTTTAATTGAATACAAAGATGCTTAATGCGTGAGATTAAAGAAAGTGATTAAACTGGAGATTTTAAGAAGGAAACATAAAATGTTATTATAATTTAAAAGATAATTTTAGTGTCCAATTATAAATGGATAAGGTTACTTTTTTAGTCAATTTAATCGTTTAAAATCTTTAGAATTTGCTATAAAATTAAGTTGACCAGAAAGTTAGTAAAAGTTTTCAATATTTGAAAAATGTTATAAAACAATACAAATAATAATTTTCGGATATTTCAATGTAAAGATAGTCTATAAAATTAATTCAGAACTCCATAAAAAATTGTCTTATTAAACAATTATTGTACGAAATTCTATTAAGTATTACTTGAATCCAAAAATGGAGAACAAAACTCATGAAATAATGTGAATATATCTGAGTTAAATCTTTTCATAAACTAAAAAGTGTTATATAATATATGCGAGTTCATATTCAATTTTTTTTGTTAATTCAAATTTGCGTAAGAATATTGTGTGAAGACATCTAGAACTCTAGAGTAAATATTCTTATTTAACAAAGAACTAGGAAGAATTCCTATAAAATATAACTTGAATGCCAAAATATCGCGCGGAATAAAATGATAAAGATACAGGAAACAGCGCAGAATATATTTTGTATAGTTTTGGCGTTTTTATGATCGTTTGCAATTTTTTCGGTGATCGAAGTAGAAATAATGAATGTGCAGCGAAAAATCATGCGTAACGATTTGACTTTTTCCATTTCTCTCTGCCTTCTCGCACGAATCGAGCAATTGAGAAAAGCGATGGGGATGTGCTTCCGGTCAGTTTTTAATGTTCTTCTGTGCGAACATCCAACACTGCTGCTTTGTTCATGCATTCTGCTGGCATTCGTCGATTATTTCGTTTTATTTATAACGAGATGTTTGAAGGCAATAATAAAAACAGCATGAAGTAATTAATTAAATAAAACGCAATTTGTTTTAATATGTTAATGAATAAATAATTCGTTTCTTATATCGTTGGAAACAAATCATTAAGGCTTGCAATTAGAACGAATGACTACGTAATTAAGAGGCATTAAAAAAGAATTATAATCACGCGAGTCAACCGACAGCAAAAAACAAACCATCTGCTAGACATAATTTGCGATTTGCGAATATTTCTCTTCATTAAGCGCAACGCGTACGTTTCTTCCATCATCGTGCCACGTTTTTTTCCCGAAGTCTTGTAACTATTTTTCTTGTTGCTGCGCTTTAATTCGATTCAAATGAAAATACCGTTCGGATACGAATTGTTGAAATCGCATTTTGTGCTTCGCGTATTGCACGTGAATCATAGATTGTTAGCGCAATTTATGCGTTTCCTATTGACGATTGCATTTTTTGCCCTTTTCAAATACTAATTCATTCAATGCATTCAAATGTCGCGTTGTCAGCAGGAAAGTAATAGATTTTGTTTGTTAACTATACATTGTTCGCATTTCTTTACTGATGTTTATTCAACGGTTTGCAATGCGGCGTGTTGCCTTGAATTAAAACGCACGTTAAGTCAACTCTTGAAGTTTTTAATGCTAACAATATGTTTACGAAATTAGACACAGATACGCAAAATTTTAACACGAAACTATCTGAATAACATTCAAATTAGCGTCTTTAAAATTACTTTGAATTTATGAATGAGTAATCAAGAAAAAATGCTAAAATCTATTTTTGTTCCATTCTCAAAATAGTTAGTAATTTCGTATGGGAATATTCATGATGTTCATGATGAAAAACTAGACTTCCTGATTAAAAAATTGCATTATAAAAATTTAAATAGGTTTATAAACAATTCAAGATAATATCAGCATAGCTGTATAATAAAATAATTTATTAAACTGGAGTGGGGTAAGTGCACGCACCGAAGAAGTGCAAATAACTAGAATGTCGAATTTCTAAGGAAATGTTTGTTTTCAGTCATTTTTCTTAGTGGTTATTTTAATACAAGGCAAGTGTATGCTAGTAAATGTCAATATTTGTTCAATTGGTTTGATCACCAAATGATACAACATCGTTGAAAAACGAGTTGGCCTACTAAGTAGCTTTGACTAAAATTTAAACTTATACTTTTTATCAAACATGAATTAGAATGTACTAACTTAGTTTAATATGGGCTATCTTACTGTTAGTCTCTAAAAAGTTGCACCGTATTTGAATGTAGTAAAAAGTATTATTGTTATATGTGATAAAAGGCTTCAATTACCTTTTAATATGCGTGAATGCACTTGCCTCGTTTCTGAGATCATTGATTTCTTTTAAAACCCGCAAATAAATAAGAGCAATTGGAGGTTTCGTAAATATTAATTAAAAAGTTTCGCCTGACGTTTTGCTGATATCAATTTATATTAAATTATTATGTAATAAATTAAAGAAATATAGCCATAATTTTGTCGAACACAGGGTTTTATGATTCACTTTCTTTTGCAAATATGTTAACTGCCTAACTCTTTAAGCCTTAACTGCAGAATAACTTAGTTAAAGCCTTAACTTTTGCCGAATGACTTCGTAAATTGGTCGTAATTAGTGAAAAATACGTAAAAATCTTGTGGAAAATCATGACTTTTAAAAAATGTTTAAAATAACTCATTGAACCTTAAGACCTAATTAACTAAGCGTTCATTTAACGTTGTAAATGGAAATGCATGAAAATTTATCGAAATTTCTGGAAAATGAAAGTTCTACATTTAGTTTATATATACACATATTAACTTACTCTTTAAGTCCTAACTATTGCAGAATAACTTCTTAAATTGGCGTGGAAATTTGTTGAAAATTCAATGGAATTTGAAAAGTTCTCATTTATAAATATTAAAATTTGAAAACTATGAAACAAACAACAAATTGTAGACATAAGTTCAAACGCAATCAATGAATAATTAGTGTTCACTTACTCCACTTTAGTTTATCTCAAAAAGTTCTATACCAAATTTATTTTTACTGAAGATGGTGACAAAATTATTTTGTCCTTTAACAAGGCGACATTTAATTAATATGGCTGTAAAGTTCATTTCTCTACATATTGCATCATTAATTAAAATTTCATTTGTTTTAAAATAATTGTTTAATCAACATTTAAATAACACATGCAATTCTCTTAAAACTAATTGAAATAACTTATTACCTAATGGGAATTCCTTATTCAGAAGTGTTGTTAAAATATTATATTTTGCATTCACTTCATCTTTATTTCTTATGCAAATGATTAAATTAAAAATGCAAATAATGTTTTAAACTACTGTTAGACTTCCTGACAAAATATGTTTATTAATTACCTCTTGAAATTTGCATGAAATTAATTACAATTTATTTCATTTTCTTTGAATAAAATAAACACCTCATGCTATTTAATGCACATGGAATAATTAATTTCGGTAAACATAAACGCTCTAAGCTTCTTTGTTTTGAAAATGTTCGTAAGTAATTAAGCTTGAATTAATTTTCTATGATGAATTGAATTATTGATAATGAGTCTAATGCATAACGAGTATTATATTCTAATTAGGCACACTTATTTTGAATATTCTTGCACGTCAAGTTCGTAACAATATCAAAAATATGCAAATTTCTCAGTTAGTTTGCCAAGAGTGCAACGAGCACATCAAGATTGTTTGGCGGGATTTTGAATAATGCTCGAATCGGTTTATGATTTAAAGTTCAATTAAAGTACGTTTCATTTTTTATTACGATTTGCCACCTAACGAGTTCATTACTCACTAGATGCGATATTATTGTTCGTATGCACGTATTTTATATTTAATATTAAGTTATTAGTCATACTTAGTCGTACGGTTAATTACAATAAAAAAGAAATTTAATTAGGCATACATACATATCATTCATTATACGTTTCTTCGGCTTGCACCCAATTCCGGATTATTACATTTTATTATTATGATGATGAGTATTTGGTTTTGTTTCGTAATTATATTCTTCTCTACATAAAACGCGAATTAATTATTAAACCATTCCTAACTGCCCGCTCAATGATTAATAAATGTTTTATTCGAAATTCTTATTACGTTTCGTATGCATTCGCATATCGCACTTGCTATGTACATTTGTTATACAAGGTGTTTTTAAAAAATTTGCGATTCAAAATTGAATAAATTATTTATTTCAATATATTTATTATACAAAGTATTTCACAACTAATTTTAATGTTGGAAAAGAAGAAAAAGTTCAAAAGTTTTGTGTAGATGATTAAGTATTTTTCTTGAATGTTTAAAACACATTGTATACGTATAATACATAAGGTGTATGTAATTTGCACTAATTTCGAATGAAATTCTAATTCCAACAATTCAGTTTCTTTCCATTACGAGCAAAGATTTGAAATTAATTTCATACATGTGTGTTTTAGTTTAATGGCTGCAATGCATTGGAATCATAAATTACTAAATAAGTAAATAAATGGAGGCAGCGAAATTGAGCACAACTGATGCGGTAATTAGCGATATTTAATTGTGTTTATAATTGTTATTGCTGTTAGCAATACACACTTTATGTTCGGTTTTAATTTCGTATCATCTACCAAGCTCTTCATATGCATGCATTGAATTAATTATTTAACATTAACTTACTACCTTCAGGTCGTTTTCATTAGTCATCCACTTTTTTTTAAACTTTAAAGTCCAACTGGTAATTTCGATTCTACTTGAAATATTAGTAAAATTGCTCAAGAAATTACCTATTGTTAATTTGCATGAACTAGTAATTTACAAAATAAGCACTCGTTAATCACAACAGTAAATCTTCGATATTAAAATGAGCTCCTGTTAAAAAACTATTAATTTAGTATAAACAGTAATAAATAATTGCATTTATTGCTGCATTTATCATGCAAACAAAGTTTCAGTAAGAAAAGCGTCTCGAGTTTATTTAGCACGCAACACAAAGCCGAGCAACATCTTAATACAAGCATCATAAACATCAAGCAGACGAGTTGATTTAATAAATAACGAAAATATTTAAATGCTCGTTAAATTTACGAACCTGTATCTTGCGTATACTTTGTAATCACGAATCATCTCTTTATGTAAAACATATAAGTACGCTGCTTAGTGCCTAGTTGAAATTTTAAACATTTTCTTTCTTATTTGAACAACATTTCTCTTGCTTGCGTTTTGAGAACACTCTTGATGCACGAATTAGATCTGTCTTACTATGCATGTTGCATATCATCAAGAAGTGATGCGCGTTGAAACGCAATAAAATAATAGTCAATCTTCATCTCAGTGAAACGTATGTGCTTCTTGCACTGCTGCTGCTCGCTGAATGCGAACGTGGAGCGGTTTCTTTTCATGTTTTGCATGCGTGGAGATTTGTCGCACGATTGTGCCGGAACATCTTGTCGTCGAGTGCTAGAAACTACGTGACAACATTGTTTCAAATGTTTTACATGTGCTTCACTTGCAATCTCAAAACGCGTTTTTTTGGATATCATAATGCGTTCATCAGTGAGTCTAATCATCGTTGAATTCGTCTAGAGTTTCAACAGATTTCATCATTCATTTTTTTTGCAAATATATTAACTAACTTTTTAGCCTAACTACAAGATAACTTAGTTTAAACTTTACATAAACTATACATAACAATAGAGGGAAATGCGTGAACAGTTGTTGAGATATTGTGGAGAATAACATTTCATCATTCATTATTTGCAAATATATTAACTAACTCTTTAGCCTAACTACATGATAACTTAGTTTAAACTTTACATAAACTATGCATAACATTAGAGGAAAATGTGTGAACATTTGTTGAGATATTGTGGAGAATAACATTACATTATTCATTTATTTGCGAGTATATTAACTAATTCTTCTTAACTGCAATATTAATTGGTTTGAGGGTTAAAATACGTGAAAATTTGTGAAAATTTTGTGGAAAATCAAATTACTTGCAATCTCAAAAAGCGTTTTTTTTTTGGATATCATAATGCGCTCATAAGTGAGTCTAATCATCGTTGAATTGGTCTAAAGTTTCAACAGATTTGATCATTCATTCTGTTTGCAAATATGTTTACTAACTTAATAAGCCTACTTACAAAATAACTTAGTTTAAACTTTACATAAACTATACATAACATTAGAGGGAAATGTGTGAAAATTAGTTGAAATAGAGAATAAGATTTCATCATTTATTTATTTGCAAATATGTTAACTAATTCTTCTTAACTGCAATATAACATAGTTTGAGTTAAAATACGTTAAAATACGTGAAAATTTATGGAAATTTTGTAGAAAATCAAATCTCATCATTCATTTTTTGGAAAATATTTTATATAACTCATTAAGCATTATGATTGCAGAATAACTTAGTTAAAGTCCTAACTTTTGCTGAGTAATTTAGTAAAACATGGTAAAATCTAGCGGAAAATAGGACTAGGAAATTTGTTGAAATTTTGTGGAATTTCATTATTCATTTTCTTGTATTTTAAATCGTTAAGCCTTAGCTCTTGATTCCAAAGTAACTTAGTTTAAACCTCATCTTAAATTTGTAAATAATATCGGAAGTTTGTATAAAATTGTTTAAAGTTATCGGATTTATGGCAAATGTGATTTCATCATTCATTGCTTATATATACTTTTTAAATTACCTGTTCAAGCTTTAATATTTGCAGAATAACTTCGTAAATCTGCGTGGAAATTGGTAGAAAATCCGTGAAAATTGGAAAGTTTGTCATTCAAAATCATTATGAATTGAAAATCAGGAAACGAAGTTTAGGCACCCAAGTAAACATTTAACGAATTTCACCTAAAAAGCAAATAATAATTTACTCTTCCAACAGCTGTTTAGCACTGCAGTGCTAATAATTAGAAATTTCTGAAATTTTAAAGGCTAATTAATTGTACTTGTA
>JARJDV010004795.1:0-15500 GCA_030264675.1 Anaulacaspis nigra
ACCACCACCATCACCACCACCGGCGCCATCATCATCATCATCCACCCACCCTGTATTCGCGAATCGCGCATAAATATGAGCACGAGTACAAATTATAATTACTTCTCATTATTATCTGCTAGATAAGCACACAATAAAAGACTTGATTATGTGCGTTATTTATTAATGAATTTCCAGACGCTTTTCGGAGTGCGCTGCGGGAATTTAATAGAAAATGCAAAATGCGGAATGCAATTTGTTATTTTATTACTTTATTTAGGGATGCGAGTTTGTGCTATTCATAAATTTACTTTGTGTGTTTCACAGTTTCAATAAACTTGCGCTCGCCGCCGAAAATTGCGCGCAAAAGTTTAGATATACTCTGTCATTGTTATCAAAATTTATTTCGGCTTCTTTTTCGCATAAAGATTTTCTTATCTCTATGATTTATTAAGTCGTTTTTGTATTTTAAAATTCCAAAATCCTTGTGCATTTGATTTCTGCGCCGCGAGAAACGAGAAAAGAGAAGCATACATTTTACGAATATAATATATGTTTCAGATAAAAAGAAAATTTAAACTGATAAAAGCGCAGTAGTGCTATAAAAATTTATGTAGTTGCTTAATTTAATTAGCGAGTTAACAGTGGAGAGTTAATTAAGAAAAATAAGTGGGGGTCGTGCATACCGTGGCGGCGAGCTGGTGACCTTTTTAAGATTCTGTGCGAGCGCGCGCTCGGCCGAGATTTTCAAGATAAATATTCGTGTAATGACATGACCCGCCCTAGTATTTAAATCATTTCGAAGAGGGTTGCTAAATATAGGAGAGACTTTCACCACCAGCGCATGCGGCAACGTCGCGACCTTAGTGTGTCTCGAGTGCAACGCGAGGCGCCCTCATTTACGCCGGGCGAACTATAATGTGTATGGACGTGCAGCAAAAGCGCCCCCAGCTGCCTCCGCCGCCTCCACTACCGGGGGGAAATTAATCAGCGGGTATATGGCGTCACACCGGCGCACTTAAGCCGTGTGTCAGGATTTCGCACGCCGCGCGACTCGACGTAGCTCACTGCGGGAGGATCATTTTGCCTCCCAGGGTGCACACGCTATGTACCTGAACTAGTTTATCATAACGTACGTCAAAACAACAACTGGGATCACATTCTAATTTCACTACAATAATTGATAAAATGCGCTGCTGTTATTGTTGTGTCATAAAAGTAGACAATTAATCGAAAAGTTGAAGTAGCTAGCCAGGTACCTGTATTTCACGACGCCTCGCTGTATTTATTATTTTAATGGGCTTTGTCTGTCATTCTTTCTTTCGAGCACCTTGCGACGCGAACACTTTTTTCCACCTAAGTGGAAACGCTGAAAGTTTTAAAAGCTGCAAAAGAAGCGCACGATAGCTCGTGGTGGTCGCGGGTACGCTGGACGACACGAATGCGAATGCGAAGAAAAGAATGAGGGGCGGCAACAGCACCAGCGACGGCGTGTGCGCGCACACCACTCCTGGGGGTCGCACGGGCGGCTCGGCTCGGCTCTAATCAAACTTTCAGCTTCTTGAATGAATTTTCGCGACTGTTTCATGAATATTTCTTTGACAGCTTATTATAAGCCACATTATTTTACGTCATTTATAATTCATGACTCATGCAACCCCGCCGCCTCCGTGGCGTCCGCGTGGGAGATGCACAAGTCAACTTTTGCGTTTTTTCCGTCAAACTTTTTTCCACGCCACCATTCTCTGCCGGAGCGCGAATGGTGTGTGTGTACTTTTTCAGCGAAGCGAAGCGTAAACTAAGCACTGTTTGAAATTCATAAGAAATTATTAATTAATTTTATTTGACAAGTTCTAATGATTTTAAGCTCTCGGAAAAATACGGGCCACAATTAATTTTGTTATTAACCAACAGGTTCTTCCAATCCTTTTTATGGCCCTTTTCATTATCTTTTTTATTACTATTTGAAATTAGAAACAATACGCCGCGCGCGCGAGTATGATGATGTATAGAGAGCAGCCATCACAGCATGCCGAGCGGGGGCGGCTGATAGCATAAAAGAGCTGTACGCAGCGTGCAGCAGAGTTAGCGGAGAGATATGAAAACGTTGCACGAATAGATTTTGTGCTCGCTGTGCTCGTGGCGTTTGGATTGAATGGAGCGAGTCCGGCGAACGGTTCGAGTGTCAGAGGTTACGTGCGCAGAATGGACGAAGTAATCAAGAAGCCCCTAACACGAGTCGTTAATTAATAAATGTCGTTCCCTATGGGCATACGCATTCACTGAAAATGATTTCTATTTTGCTGTTGTTCCAATGAAATGGCATGCCGCTGCAATGTAGCGCGCGCCGCGTTGTTGTCATCCCGCCTGTTGGCCGCCAACACCACCGCCGTCGTGCTTCATGTTTACTTTACGAATTGAAATGAATGAGCACACGACGAGTTTTAATATTGGCAAAGTATGCATGCATAGAGGTATTCTTTTACACGTCGTTGTTATGTTTCTCCGCATTGATTCTGCAGCGACACGAAATATGCTGTCAAACACGTTTGAGATCCTATGTTTACGCAGTAAAAAACTCACTAATTAAAGAAACATAAAACCCATGTTTAGGCTACTTTCGCTTGTTCGCAGTTTGTTCAGAGATACCCTTGATTTGCATCTGCAACAAAAAAGTAACGATGAAAGTAAGATGATCGGTAATCAGGGTGAAATTAAGGTACACAAATTATAGAATACCCTCGAATTAAATACTTAGTACTTAGTTTATTTCTTTTTGTTTGTTTACCTGTTGCAAAAGTTAAAATTTGCTGTGAAAACTTTTTGTTTGACTTTCATCGACAAGTGAATTTTTTCGTGATGACAATTTTAATGATTTTGTTGAAAATGATCTGAGGGCTGTTACAGTATTCAGAAAATATAAAATTTCACCGAAAAACCTATCAAAAAATTTATTACGTCGAATTGCTGAAAATCTGCGCACATCAAATCAAAATATGTCACGCTTGCAGATGCGATCTCGTTGATGGAACGAGATACCTTTATTCTTTTTCTGTTCAGGCCCGCTTTCAGCGCTCGCGTAACACTCATACACATGCATATGCGTGGGGGGGTTGGTGTGGGGGGCGGCAGCTTTGTCAAAGCCGACGTCAACGCAGCGTTGTCGATGGCACGAGAGACGCTCAAATGAGATTTGGTTTTTAATCCGACCGCTCGTACGACGTTAAAAATTAACAGCGCTCGCTTTCCTCCTTTGCCGCCGCTGCTGCCGCGTCAAACAAACGCGCTCACTGCGGTGGTGATGTGCGCGGAGGCGAGCACAGATCGTCATTAAAAAAGCAATTTTAATATTCATTTTTAGGCTCAGCCACGACGGCCCATCCAACGAAAAGCATTTTTGTCATTTTCGTCCGCGCCCACCACTCGAAAAACTCGGGCGTGCAGGTTAAACACATTTCCCCAAACATTGAATGATCATCGGTCTAGCGCTTTTTAATTTTAATTTTAATTTTTTGCTGCGCTAAACTGTAAATGGAAAGTGTGTAATTAAAAAAAATTGGGACCAAACTGAAATACGTCAATAATGACTGAACGAATATTATTTTTCCTATTAATCATAGGCCTGAATGCTGAGTTTTCTATTTCGACTATTCGGACACGCGTAATTGTTCCGCTCGCCTAGCGTATTGATCTGTATGACAATTTAGGTGCTACCTACATTTCCAATTATCTCGTACACCTGATGCATAATCATCGTGTTGCTTAATGACTTGCATCTCACCATACGTGTCAGCGAACAATTTTCGCACGCGTGTTGCTCATCCATCGATCTCCCACGCACGATGCGAAGAACGAGAGCAATGACTGCGCAATCTTTTGTATGGCCGCGCGCTTGATAAATGAGAATTTAATTTGTGCTTGGTCCTTAATGGCAAACTTACTTACTTAAAATTGATTTAATTTTCGAAATTAATTCGGATTTTCTGCGGATGCGAATAGAGCATAATCGTTTACGGCTGTCGGCCAGTAGATTAATCGATCAAGCTCAATAAGGGTGTGGTTTTGTTGTAAAAGGCATCACAACTGTTAAAATGTACAACAGTACGATTTCTCACAGTGTTCTCCGCGTGTATTCAATTCGATATTTGACTGCGCTGTAATTAACTCGAGAGTTGACAAATTATTAGAATGTTGTTGTGGAATAATATTGAAATGGAATGAAATGTTGTATCGTGTTAATTAATATTCCGCTCTATGACATCCACGGCTTATTCACATCACGTAGCATTGTAAAATAGATATTTGATTAAAAATATTTGTGTATTATTTATTCTTAATGATTGATGATGATAAAAACTTCCGAATGGAAATTTGATTTTGGAAATTGATTAAAAATATCTCATCCATCCCTTTGAATTTGCCAAGATTAAGCGAGACAAAGATCTAAATAATAAGTGACGCACATATACCTACAGCGAATGCGTCAAATATTGAAGGCGGCAGAGGAGAGATTTATAAGTAAACAGTGGGGCTGTTGACACCCTTTTTGAACATCATTATTTTGCGCTGCCAAAATGTGTATTCGCCGTCTGCGCCGCTCGACACGACTCTATACATTGCGAGCGCGCACGAGACGCCCCTGATATTGACAGCCAAATTGATTACTTCCAACACACAAACAATGATCTATAATTGTGACAGTTTCCTCAACATTATCAAAAGCCGAAAACGTCGAAGAGTAGATTCTGACGCGTTCGTTCGCTCGCTCGCTCGCGCGTCTTTCCGCCTCCCCCCAGCTATGCTGCGTTTCTTTTATATGCGTCGCCGCCTCCCGCGCTTCGTCCTCCGCGTTTGGCAACATCAACATCAGCGAAATTGATTTTCATAGCGCGCAGCGACGTTGTCAAACGTCAAACGGACACGTTGTTATTCTGCATCAAATTTAAAATTTCCCATGTTTTGTCACCGCGCGCGCGCCGCTGTTGTTTTTTTTTAGGTCAAGGAGTTTTCGCGTTAAATTTTTTTACTTAGTATGACGACACTGCCACACACCTTGCAAATTTTATTTATTTCGCAACGCAAGAGTCAAGCGCGTGTACTTTTGCATTTGTTTTGGTTAGCGAGTTAAGTGATAAAAATACCGTCCACGTTGTGTAATCACTGCGCGCCGCCACCATCAGCATCGCCAGTAGCAGCGGCACGAGCGCGTATGCAAATTGCGTAACTTAAGACCACTTTTTGGGCCGCAACGCAATTATGGGGCGGCAATAAAATAGGACGGCAAGGCAACTCTTTTAAATTAAGTTTTTAACTTATATAAATTCACTGACTCGCATTGTGCGCGCGCGCATCTTGTTTGCCACTGATAACTTAATGCAAATTGCTTATGAGATTTTACACTCGCAGATTTGTAATTTCGCCGTCCGCACGCAAAACGTTACAATATTCGTAGATGTATGAATGTGAAAATTAGCTGCGACAAAATATCATTTTTTATTTCAAGTTGCGAATGAGAAGCGAAAAAAAGCAAACTGAAAATATATGTGAAGCGTACGTTTTCATTCCGATCTGAAATATTTACGACAAATTGCTGGAAGCAGTTTGCTTCAGATGTGCGCCCATCTTTTGTGTCCAGGACGAGCGCGCCTGCTGCTGCTCCTGCTACTGCACATCATCGTTTTCACTCGCTGAGCACAAATACACGTAAAGCAGCAGCTTCGAGCCGTTTAGACATGCGTAAAGTCGAGGGAAAAACAGCGCACGATGTGCGATGTGAATGCGAGGAGAGAAGAGACAAAAGTGGGTTTTGCGCGCGCAAAAAGGAGCGTGTTAAAGCCTTCCACTTGGCGCGTGCAAGAAACTAGCGCATGCATTATGAAGGCGAGCATACGGTTGCCGTTGGGCACTAGGCCACAAGTTGCATTGACCCGCACGAAAATGTGATACACACGTTTTTCCGCGCGACGTGTGCATGCGGAAAAAGAAAGTCATTTCGTCAAGATTTGCTGAAGCTGAGGCTGCATTGATTTTTGCGTCCCCGATAACATTTTCTAAAGCCTTGTTGTTGTTGTTCTTCTTGTCGCCGACGTACCCTTAACTCATTAACACTACATTACATCTTATAGGATGTAAATTGGATGTAATTAATATGAGGGTGTATTTATTGATCGCTGGTTTCGCGATAAATATAAAGGCGGCGCGCAGTCACGAGGGAAGTGTGTTATCGCTTTTCGTACTATACGCATGTTCACCACTAGCATCCTTGAAGACTCTTTAGCCCGTTGACGTCGTTTGCTATTTGGAACGCAACGACAGCCACGGCGGCGGCTGTGGCTGTGGCGGCAATGGCAATGGCAGTGGCGGCAACGCATACGTATGCCTTAGTTGGCGTTTTGCTTGCTTCACTGCTCAGTTGAAGTTTCATGACTACGAGAAGAGATAGATACGCAAAGACAAGTCAACGCTGTATATGCATTTCGTTGAGTAATCGAGTTTTGAGCTTAATAGCTTAGTTTGACTGCAAGCTTTTTTCTTTTGCGTGAAAAGTTTCGCGTAACCACAGCGTAAATTCGCTAAAGCAAACTTTGACATTTTAAATTCGTATTTTAAATATTCATTTAGAATGCCAGCAGCAATTTCCCTACTATTTATTGGAGAGTATTTTTGCTTCATAGTAAATTTGCAATAATAAATAAAAAATAAATATTAGCAGAGCCATATTAAATATTCAATTGAATATTGGACTTTTGTATGGAACGATGAGCAAACAGTGAATTGTGTGTTTAGGACAGTCAGCTTTTCTTTTCTTATAAAATCCGACAAAAGTGTATTTCTCATCGTCCATGCTGTCTCTCAAGAGGATGAAAAATGCGCATTTTATGATAAATCATCGCCGCGTAATTTGTCTCAAACTAATGGCGAAATAATGATTGTATCTCAATTTACTCAAGCCGGGCGAAAGAGTTCAACGAAAGACAATAAATGAAAGTGTCCTTGAGCGATGCCTCGAGTGTGCCTCGTTCAAGGATACAAACTGCTTTGAGCAGAGCCGCACAACATCCTTGCCAATATGTTTTTCTTTGAGCGTGTGCCATCTTTGAAGGAATCCTCCAAACTAGTTAATATTCCCGCACGTCCTTATGCTTGGCTTTCCCTTTGCCTGGAAGTCATTTCGCTCTTCTTTTTTGCGTCATCATTATTGTTTAAAGAAGTTCACTTTGGAGTGTTGCCAAAATTTCTATCGATTGCGTAAAATTGCAAAAAGATTCAAATCACTTTGCGTACATTTTAAGTGAGTTAAAGGATTTTCGTCCGTATTGCATTCGGCATGTTTCCCTGAACATCGAGGGATGAAATAGCAAGCAGCAAAATAGGATTTGAGCAAAAGTAATTAAAACTACAATAACGCAACGAAATTAAGAAATTCAATTTCTTTTCGTCGACGCCGTGGAAGACGAAGAGCAGCAGTGGAAATCTCTTCTTCCATTTGGCGAAATCCTGAACCCCGGAGTGCTCTTGAGCGAGTGTGCACGTGAACGTGAAAGAGTTCGCTTAGTTTTTCCGCGCGCACGCCGAGCGCTGTTAATGTCTCGCTCGCGGCTTCATTCAATATTTAATCTTCTTATCCATTGTCCTCGTATATTCAGCAATACCGTAGTACTGCGCACGCGTTGCGAAAGACTTATTAGCAAATTTTAAAGTATAATTTCGGCCGTTGTTCATAGATTTTCCTCTTCGCGACTGCATAAGCGCAAGGCTTCCTGTTCCCTTTCACGGAATGCGCGCGGCGAGACATGCAAATTTTTATAAATAAGTACAAGTGACGATGCGGAAGAATAAAGCATTTGGAATTGTCTTCGAGATTAACCAAACGAAAGAAACGAATTTCCACGAAGAAGAGAAAAATTGAAATTGCATTTCGAAATTTGAATAAAACATTATTAATATTTACATTTTTAAACGTAAGAGATCCTCGCCACGTTGCGATTAAAGGGGTGGAATGTTTTAGCAAATTTAGATTTTAAGTCAAATTGCGTATCGGAACAATTACGAGGGATGCACATTGTGTGGGCTCAAAAAATGCAAACATAACTGGAATACGTGATGGCAGCGCGCGAATACTCTGTCGTTGGAATTTTATATACAAAAATATGTACGTATGTGTCTGGTGGGGGCGGCGGGCAAAAGCATGCGGCAGAAAAATATAGTCGTGAGTTCTTGTGCGACGTGCGCAAAACGTGAGCAGTAAAGGCTTTTCTTTTTCGTCGTGTGCGTTGTAAAAAGCGCACTTCGCTCTACCAGCCGCATACAACCGGATAACAAAGCACATACTTCCTTGTCGCCACTGTCGCATGGGCATGCATCGTTATAAATTATTATTTGCGCAAGGGTATATGTGCCGTATAGGCCAATAATAAATACAAACAAAATATTTTTGATTGCACCTCATTTTTCATCACATTATTTTCTGTCAGGAAAACTCACGGCAGTATAAATGTTTCATTCATTTCGCTTCCTTTGTTGCGCGCACGATACAATAAGTAATTGTTCTACAAAAACAAGTATAAAAATGTTGATAGATTTTGCGCAATTGAATTGCGGCCGCGCAACGAAATGATTTGCGGGAAATTAAACGATGTTTACGTACACGAAAAAAATCGTTTCCGCTCTGATTTTCGGGCGCATCCAAAGCAATAAAAGTTGCCATCGTCAATGCGTGTTTTCGGGGGCGGCGTGCGTCGCCGCTTTTCTCTCTTTATGATTCATTGACTCCAAGTTGCACGCGAGGGATGTCGTCGTCGACGGCGGTGCAAACATTAGCGGAGTTTGTGATATTTATGTGCTCAATATTTTTCCATTTGCAAACTACAGCATCGTCGTCGACGAGTCGTTTAGCTTCCCGCGAGCGCGATGTTTTCAATATTTGCGTCTCGCGCGCGTTCGCTCGTCAGATTTTTTTTTCACATCATGACCATCACATTGCTCTTCTTTGTTTGTCGCATTTGCGAAACGATGCATTGCTCGCGTACGCAATCAACGCTCGTTCTTTATGCTGTGTTTTTTATGCGTGTGCGTCGTGCCGAAAACGAAACAAATAAAGGAAAACAAAACGCTGCAGATGCTTTTATTTATTGCATTGTGGGGTTTTCATAAAGTCACTTTTGCAAATTTACACGCATCAAAGATTTCCGAAGGTTTGATGAAATTTTCATGTGATTTCCCGCGGGCGAAATAATATCTTATTTGGATTAACTCAATCATTGTTCTTAGAAATAACATTAGATATTTTATGTGAGATTTTTGACGTGCGCAGGTAGATTTATTGGAAAACGTATATGGGGCCAAAAACAGTGCATCGAAGTAATGATTTTATGTGCTACTTATAGATCTAATAGCAATATAAGTGTATAAAGTAATAATAAATTTTATCTACGCAGGCGCGGGCGCGCATTCTTTTATTACGAGATAAGTACACGAAATGATTTGATATATTGCACATCCGGGTTCAATATTAAAAGCAATAACGACTCGGTTGTTTATTTTTCATCATGCATCCAATTTTATTGCGGTGCGCGCATGCCGTATTCGAATTCATCTCGAAAATATTTTTACAACGCATTCGCTCATTCTTTGAAAATTTTCATAAATTCTATGCAAACAATGCGCGATACGCATACGTATGATTTTTATACTTATAAGCGCGGCGAGGGCGGCAGCCAACATCAAAAATCCATAAGCCTCGATCGTTTGGCGGGGCGGATGGCGCAATAATACTTCGCGAGGAAGCGGGCTGCTGATGGCATCGGAAATTCGTCGATTAATTAATGTTTACGCGCAAACATGTTGTATCTCCGCATCGAATCTGCTGACGAGCGCAAGAAGTCAACTGACGACGAAAAAGGGCAACAAAACGCAGCACCAAGTTTTGCCGCGTTTGCGCAACGCACTAAGAAGTTTTCATTGGAAATTACAGCACGCGCGTTTTTCCGTCGAGTTCTTTGTTTAGGTCAAGCTTCATCTGCATTTTGTGTGCGCCGGAAACGCGTTCGGCAACCGGATGAAAGTTTTTGCCTGTAGTGCGTGGCGGAGGCGGCGGCTGGAAAGTTTCTTTTGCACTTCTTTTCCCGGCGCTTTTCTTCGCAGGGACGCGTACGACCGGATGTTAGTTTTTCGCGCTAGTTGCGGAATATATAAACATGCTGCAAATACGCGAAATGTTTGCGAGGCTGCATGTAATAGACAGTCGAAGAATAAACATTTGAGTTCGACTTGACCTCGTTAGGGAAGTTGTGAAAATAAACTTTTTATCTCCCCCCCGAAAAAAATATAATCTAAATTTCAATAATTTAAGATTAACGATTAGAATAAATTTGCTTACGTTAGAATAATTTATTTAAAGATATTCTGCGAAAAATATAGGCAGAAAGCTTGTTTAGAAATTTGTGGTGATTAAGCTGTTTCAGTTGATTTTATTTGATTTTCCCGGAAATACGTGTGAACGGTATGCATGAAGCGTGCTACCGAAGAAACGATATTAAACGTCGTTAGAGGAATTTATGTTGGGCGCGTAATATCGTTCGCGAGTTTAAACTTAAACGATCCTAACATCGATTCGGTTTAATTAAAGTCCTTAAGGGTGGTATTTGGATTTCTTGATTCGTTTGATTCGAATCAACATCAGTAAATTGTGAATCAGGACATTATACACATCTTATCCTATCCAGCGCATACATAACTTATTCCTTTATCCTTTCTCCAGCAACTAATCCACGTGCGTGCATTTAATTGCATAAACTTTCATTGGAAATTAATTAGTTTTCAATATTTTTATAATTGTCAAACTTCTAACGCGTTGCTTTTGAAAAGTTTAATTACAAATTTAATTAGCAATTTCTAATTGTTGTTTGTGCAATAAATTGTAAAAGCAGATAATGAATACAAATTGCAAAGTTGCGAGGAAAATAGCCGAGGAAAAAGAAAATCGGGCTGTGGGGTGGGGTGGGCAAACATTTCGTTTATTTCGATTTCCCTCGGAGCGAAACTGATTGAAAAGTTGACCCACAAACGTGCCACTTGAATTCATTCCAAGCATGCACCACGTATGCATCGCAAACACATTTCTCTCTCATTGCAAGTGGAGTTACGGGGGCACTCTTCGTCGTTCGATTCGTCCTGGAAGCGTAAACGCGAAAGAAAAGGACGCTGGAATGAGCTGCTGAGGCGGCCACACGTGAACCGCCTCCATCCAGCGGGCCGGAAAACTTTGTGGAAAATGGCATTTAAAAGAAAATTAAGCACTCGACGTTCAAGTAGATAAAGGGCCAAAATATATAACTGTTCGTGGAAAAGTTTGTTAAAAATACGTAATTTTCTTGAGGGCGAGCGCGAGCACAAGATATCCGAAACGGGGTTAAAGCGAGCTTGAGACAAGAAAAAGTGCGGCCGAAAGACGGTCGTACGCTGATTATAGCGACGAGAAGGAAATTGAGCTGTGAGCAGCACGAGTCGCGAAAAAATGAAACAAACTGCGTTTTGTAATTAACAGCTTCTTACGCTGAAAGGCGTGCGCGCATTAGCCGCAGGTAGAACAGAATTTTGCTCTTTCGCGCACACGAAATATTTATTGCGCGCGTTCCATCAGAAATTAGTTTTTCATTACGCCTCGTATAAATAAAATTGCGTATTCTCCAACGTCCAGTTACCCTAAACGGTGTGCGGTGCAGCAAAGTGCTTTATAGCTAAAATGCGAAAAATAAAAAAGCACCATGGCAAAAAATAATGTATGAACGTTATTAAGGTAATCTACTCATATGAAACAGTCGTTATGGGGGAAGGTTTAATGTGTTCGGTCTCGTATCAAAGTGCAGTTACGGAATAGGAACGCATTTAGGGTTTTCGTTTGTAAGGCTCGCGCGGACGCTGGTAGTGCGCGTCCATGTCGGTTTAAATTCACCGGAGACCATCAAGGATATTACGCTGCCGTTCGTACTGCAACGGCACACAATATTTAAGCGCACAACACAATCCAACACGACGGACGGAGGTGCACCAGCAAATAATTGCATCACGAGCAAGCTGTTTTCCGCGCGCGGAATGTGCGAAACGGCAATTATAAGCGTTTTCGCTGAAATATTTTATGCAACGAGCATTTAATTGCGCCAGAATATTCTGTTCTTGCCATGTTGTGTGCGCTGCCGCTGCCACTTTATTTGCTCCTGCGTCTTCTACAAATAAACTTGCATATTGTTACGGAAATGTCTTACTTAATTAAACTAAAGTTTTTGAACGAGGGCCATTTTAATAAATGTTACTGTCATAAAACATGACATAAGTGGTCGCCTAATTTAACCCGGCAGGAATGTGTGCCGCCCCAAAATTGGCGATAGTGGAGTTATTTAAACTTGCAGATTGGCCGCCCCTCAAACGGAAAGGGTACGGCTGTCATTTAAGTTTGAGGTCAGTTCAAACCGTCCGACTGGTGCTTGATTAAGAGATCTATAAATCTATCGAGGGAATACGGGGCCTCGAGCTAATCGCGCGCTTGCCACCGCCGCCTTCGCCACTGATTCAAAAGGCCTTTCCCGTCGGCGACACGAGCAACATGACTGATAGTTTATTTATCATGCATGTCACTCGCAAGCCGCATTGTGTTCTTGGCGCGGAAATTGGCGGCGTATTTTCCATACATGTTGTTCATTGCTTCTCCCACTCGCATCATCGCATGATGGCACTACAATTGATGATTAAACTAGCCCAAATACGATCATCAAATGCGGCCAATCTGATAAAATTATACTTGCATAAAATAAATTGTAGGGCGAACAATATACTTTGCTGATGGGGTTTATGAGCTATATAACGAAATTTTACAATGTAGATTTATATTATAAATAACGGGATGAGCGTTAGAGTCGCGTATGCGACGGATGAATTCATACTCTTGCCGCTTGGCATTTTGCTCGCCGGGCGAATGAAATGAAATTGCAGTTAAAATAAATACGACACTAATACGCGATGCCAAATGAGCGAGTTGACGGCGAATTAGAATTATCTCTCTATCTGCGCAACGAAACGAATGGATCCTGGCGCGCGCACTCACGCTTGCTCGTGGTGTGTTGCATTCGTTTCGGCTGCATTTCACTATCCTACAGCCACCCCGCCCGCCGCCTCGGCCACCCCATTCGCTCTGCGCTTGCATATTCAGCTTGCAGCCAGCAAAAGGTGCACGCTCTGGAATATCCAAACGACGAGCAATCCTCATTTATTTGTCTCGCGCTTGCTTCGCTTGCGCTCATTGTCGCTGGCAATTTTACGTTCGCTGCGTTTTACCATGTTATTATTTATGGTCGTCGTTGCTCGTGCACTACATTGTTCCATATTGTTAAATATTAAAATTTCCATTTAATTATTATCATTGCTCGTCGGAGCGCGAGTTTCGGCGAAAAATTTAATTGCATTCTATTTAGATTGTTTGGTAATATTTAATGACGCGCATGTGATGCATATTTTATTTAATAATCAATTATTGCATTAAATTCACGAATAAATTATAATTTAATGGCGTATAAATTGTTCATTGCAAACTTTAATGCAATTGCAGATAATGAATTCATCTGTTTGTTATACGCGCGCGAACGTCGGTAAAAATTGAATGAAAACTTCTAATGCTGATGAATAATTGAAGGGTGAATTATTGAAACGCATTCCGCGTTGTTTTTGATGTAATAAATCTTTTTTCATGTTTTACGATGTCATTAAATTTTTATAAACAAAAGTGTCATAGCTGATCGGTGTTTCATTTTATGATCGCATTGATTTTTTGTATTTTTAAAGCAACGAACTAAAACTGATACTGGAATACGTTGATGCGCAGCTTAAACACTCGCCACCCCCATCGGCGGCTGAAATACACAAAAGTATGCGAGACTATAATTGCGTGCCTTAAACGTGCGCGCACAGCAAAGTCTCATGGTGCACACTGTGCGGGAAATGCACTTCTCGGCGTGTCGCGAACGCGATTTGCATACAGTAATTATATTTAAACGTAACACGGAATATTAATGGAGCCGGAAATACATTACGCTAGCTGCGAGCGCATATAGATATACGGATGGATATATTGTGCGCGCATACGGTTCGCGAACCGACGGAAGCACACTACTGCCATCTGTGCTCTTGTTTGTGGCATGCCGCCACCAAGCCTTACATTTTCTCAAAATGCGCGACGCAAGCGCCAACAGCACATCGTCGGTCACTTGGGAAATGTAAACAATTTTACATGAAAATTCAATTAATTTGTGCGCCAAATTGAGTTATAAAATAAATTGATTTTTTAGCACTCCCAACTCTCCGAGGAGTTTTGCTATATATTCCAATTAGAATGTGTTATTGTCATGTTTCTAATTGATAATTAGTACATTTTGATTGTTTCACTTTTCGTGACGCAGGTCGTCGAAAATAGGACATTCATTAATTTGCGTGGCAATATTTTCTTTTCACAACGTGTCAGCAAAAAATGTTATTGCAATTTGGACAGAGACCTGAATGAAAAATGCAAAACTTGAATGCAGTGAAAAATCACGTTTCAAATTGAATATTTGCTTCCATTTTCGTCCTTTATCTGAAGCGCGACAAGCAGGCATGGCAAATTTGGGAGGTTCGTGCAAGCGCAAATTGTTCGTTTGCAATAATAAAAGTTGTTTCCCGCACACTATCGAGGTGATTTGCAATTATTTGGCTTATTATTGGGTCATGCATCATGCACACATGTGCATTGTGCATGCGTGTTTATGGAAGCAAATTAAAAGTTTACATGACGTAAATTCGCGTTGCGTTGGCGGCAGGCGCATTTATGCGATTTAAAAAGTTTATGAATTAGAAATGCTGCGCCGACCGGAAATCGACAATTTCCGCACCGAATAGTATTTAGGAAATAACTGATTATCGCGCTCTCGCAGTCACGGCATGTGCTGAGTGCGCACGAAACGAAATTTCGATGCACACGCTGAAATTGCCGAGTGAGAAATGGGAAAGAAGCGCAACGAATTTGAACGAGTGCTTCGTTCTTAGTCAACACAACACCGCACACAAGCGGCACGTATTTTGTTAATGTTTATCATTTCGCTCAGAGAGCGCTTTTATCTAAACAGCGAAATGCGGTCGGGCGTAGGGGGAGGAAGGTGATGCTCGTCCGTATCAAGATTGCGTGCAATGCAACATTTGCTTTGCTTTAAATTATTTTCCCCAAGTCGTGTTTGCGCTTTAATTTTATTACCGGCTAGATAAAAGTACAAAAATATTTTATGCGCTCGTAATTTCAATTTTATAATTCGCGTACGAATAGATACATAGATAGATATTCACTCAGGCGGCAGCTTAAGTCTTAAGTGAGCCATTTCGTGTGGAAGTTAATTGAAAATCGTACTATTTGCAATTTGATCGTCATGCGTTTTGAATGCAAACGACGCGAGGTGGATTCGTGGTTTGGCATTAAGAGAGAAGCCGTGTTGATGCGATTTTAA
>JARJDV010004800.1:0-22561 GCA_030264675.1 Anaulacaspis nigra
AATATTAGACATAGCAAAATTTGAATTTTGAAAATCGGTACGGTGGTTTTTGAGATACATATAACGACTTGAAAGAAAAATAGGCATTTTGGCCCATTGTGCACTGTGCGACGCGTCGTCTCTACCGCCTCCTAGTGCGCGCTGCGTAACACCCTTGCGCGACCGTGTCCTTTATTCCGTGTCCTTACTTTCAGGTATTGCACGACCGAACGACAGCGCGCCCAGCAAAACACCTACACTGCGGTTAAGCGGGCATGCCGTGAACGCGGCTCGCTCTTCGACGACCTGGATTTCCAGCCCGGACCGCGAGCTCTCTACTATCACAAGAAGTTGGCACTTAGCCCCATCGTATGGATGCGTCCTCATGTAAGTGCGGAAGAGTCAAACAAATTTATAGATAATTAATATGTTTAATTAGCAAATGACACAGCTGTGGTGAATTACAAAACCTTCGTCTCTTTGCATGGGTGCCCGGCCGTTGCAGTGTGCTAGCGTTAGCGTCGGCGGCAGCAGCGGCAGAAATGTCTGATTTCTTCTTGCGCGATCGGTTAGCTGTTTGCGTTACTTACTGTTAGGGACCAGTTGGATCTAATTATTTGGCTGGCCGCGCAGGAATGCTATCTGGGAATGTACATAAATGTGGAATGACAGGTAGTCGATGTTGTCACGATATATGCAATTTGGCTTTTTCGCTCTCAAATTGCATGCGCGTAAACGTCACCATGTCTTCCTCTCTTCTTACTAACAACAAAGACGTCCCGTCATCTGCACAGCTCATCACTCGACATTGATCGGAATTGTTTATTTTCTCAGGAGTGTAAGGTTTTCATGCATGGAGCGGATCGTTCAATGAGTGAGAGGAGCTTCCCCATCAACTAGTTGCGCGGTCTGTTCGAAAAAAGTTTATCATGCATGTTTTTTGTGTAAAAAAAAATTTTATTCATTGATTGAATCTGACTGAGCCTTTAAGAATTTCAATGCGAGCACGTACTGTTCGGGCATTAGTTATGAAGAATTCCTGCGTAATGGTAAATTGGTAAGTAATGCGTGCGCGCGTGCACCGACATTATATTTCCAATATAATTATGGGCATTCTCCTAATTGCAAGCGAATACGAATACATCGCAGTCAACGACAATACCGCAACTTGTAGATTTCTGTGAAGAAACGTACCACAAGCGATGATTACGTTTCATCGCGTTTCGTCGCAATGTGAAGTGGAAAGTGTCTAATTACTGCGCGGTGTTCATTATCTTTCACCGGATCGGGTTGGCTGCTTTTCCTTTGTTCCGGAGAGCGCGCGCGGTCGTGGAAAAAACGGCAAAGTGAAAGGAAAGTAACGAAAGCAGCAGCGCCTGTGAGCAGTGCACGATGTGTCCTTACCGCCGCCGTGATAGATAGTTACGTGCGCGTGCACACGCTTATTACGCTGGCATCTACTATGCAGTTAGTTGGATCTATTGTTGAGTGCCCCCCTGTTGCTGCGCATATTTTCCCGTGACCCAGTTCGAATCATGATACCGTTTGGGCGACCAACGATTGCGTTTTCTTTCTTGCTCTTCGCTGCTGACGCTGTTGTTGCTCGGCGCCCGTTTCTCTAACGTAGATATACTGAAACGATACACAGCACGCACCGCTATGCACCGTGCATTATCCGGGTGATCGCGTTCGCTGCCATTTAAAAGCCACGCGAATTGTAGTTAGATACTGGTACTCTTTCTCTTCTCTCTGTATTGCCGAACACTGCTTACCTATAACGTTCAACAGGTTAATTCATCAATTGCTTCTGCGTACTGTCACGCGCAGTCATCTGAGAAACCATTGGACTTTGTAACATATTACGAAACGTAATATGTAAATAGAAGCAGTGATGAAAATAACGCTGAGCGTAAGTGGTTGTTCGCCAATGCTTTAGTTACCACCTTAAATTGCTTGCAGGAAATGTGCCAAAGACCCAAGTTTCTCAGCGAGAATTCGAACGACCTGCTGCGCTTTGCCGTCGAAAGCGGCGAGCTGGGCGACCAGTGGTTGTTGGCGGCGGTGGCCTCATTGGCGCTGACGCCTCGCTTCCTCGATCGCGTTGTCCCGCCGGATCAAGGGTTCGACAACTCCAGCGGCTACTGCGGGATTTTTAGGTAGGTGGCTAGTGTGCATTAGACGCGAACAATAGCCGACGACCGCGAATGCACAATCTGGCTATCAAGCCATCCACGCGACGGCGCAGATTATTCCCGACTGATAAACGACGATGCCAACGCATTCTATGGGACCATTGTGCGCACCGTAAAAGGAATACGGGCTCTTATTTCTCCGGACTGTATGACCCTCTCCGGCACTATAAGTAAGTTAATTATTGCAAGTGCAGTGGTGTCAACAATAGCAGCACAGGGTGGCAAGGGAACGGCCGCGGCGGTGCATCCGATAAACAGTCATCTATCAGACGGATGCGGAGAAAAAATAATGAAATATTTAGCATTGTACTCGGTGAGTCCGAGACGCGCTGACATCCCGCGACGGCAGCGGTTGTAAACAAGCCGACATCACGTTTGCTTACCGTCTCCATCGGCGCTAAGTGGATGCGGCCGCTGCCGAACGTCGTAACAACTTATTGCCCTCGGAACGACATTGGCAATTCTGATGAGCTCGCCAATGCTTTAGCACCCATCATCAAGCAACGGCCGCACAACTGCTATTGTTAGGGTCGAAATGCGCGCTGGCTGCCGCTTTTTCATTGCGTTCTCGGTGACAGGCTCCTGTTTCTGTGAACAAATAAATTACACAAATATTAGTATCATTCGTGCCTGGCGTGCACCAGCAAAAAGTTTCAATATTGATGATAGCTAAGTAAGAACAAATCCAATTTGCATTCGCTTACAACAAATTGCCCACTCGGCACTTGAAACACGGCGACCGGAGGAAAATGCAATCTAAAACACACGTCATTTACATAGTCAAGACGCTGATCGAATCTTCACGCAAGAAACACGATGGGACTGTTATTATTAGTATTATTGTTATTATATGGACCATTGTCATTCGCGAAGCATCGCCGCGGCGAGCTTGCTTTTCTTAGCTCACGTTCGGCGAAGAAGGACACGATAGCGCAGTTTTTACGATTATCTGCAATCTCATTGTAATAGAACAAGTGCGTCTAGCATAATTTTCTCATTATATTTCGATCGCGTATGAATTAAATTCAAATGTGCACGGCAAGCGACAGTACGTGCCAAGAGGCAGTTACATGGGTGAGTCGACACGCGGCAATTGATGTCCTGTACGAGGCTCGCTTGTTGTCAATGCAATAAAAGCCTATTTTAATTCGGGAAATGAGCGCTTTTCAATGCGTTAGTGCTGGTGCGCATCTTCTCGCACACTGGATGAAAATTACGTTACATATTGCGATGAGAGCGATTGGCGTAATCTGCGTGGGCGTCGCGAAACGAAAATCGCCGTGCGGCGCGCCGTTGTTTATTGTTCGCATCGACGGCATATTAGATATGGGCCGGGCCGTACGATATATATCGCGTTCGCGACCGCGTCTACGCGCCGGTTATTTGTTACTTAATTAAATCGGCCGCATTTGAATGCAAAACGCGCATGCATAGTTAAATAGACAAGATCATTAGACCGTTCTACGAATTTCCACAGAGCGCATAGCAGCCGTTGAAGACACGCGCACTAGAGCCAGTAAAGAAACGCGAAAACGCTGAACTGCAGTCGAGTGGCCGGCTGACATGCCGAGCCGAGCCACATATACGCGCATAAATATGTAGAACACACGAGAAGGCATGCCGAAACCGTCGTGATGCAATCTATTTATTTATTAATCCTTTGTCTTATCCCTTTCGCGTCCGTCCACTGAGCGCGGCCACGAATTCTTCTACTCCTAACGCCCTTTTAACTGTTCAATGCAATTTAGCTGGCACGCTGCTGCTGCGTAGATTATTGAGTCGCCAGCAAACAAGCGCGCCCGGCGGTATGCCGCAAATGAGGAAGCTAATCGATAGATTAGGGAATATTCCAGTGCCCCAAGTGGCAAAGGAAATGCGATAGTGTCCGCAAACAGTAAACAATGCTAGCTACAAATGAGATCAGTTTAAATATTTGTCATGTTTTCATAAGACAACTCGAAATGTCATCGAATTTGCAGATTTCGATTTTGGCATTTCGGCGAATGGCGAGATGTTCTGGTGGACGATCGTCTTCCAACATTCAAGGGACGCTTAGTACATTTACACTGCACCAATACAACCGAGTTTTGGGCGGCACTCCTCGAAAAAGCGTACGCCAAGTGAGCAGAATAAAGTGCAAATATGCCTAGAGGTTGTCGCAATAACTGATTTACAGATTTTATGGTTCTTATGAAAATTTGGCGCATGGGTCGACGACACGCGCTCTTCAGGATCTAACAGGTGGGATCGTACAGAGCTTCGGACTAACGCATCAAGACCGTTTTCTGACTTTTCAAGTGCTGAACAGCGCAGTTCCACGTTCTAGTCTTCTGATTGCAACCATTGCCGCCGTAAGTTTCGGGCCGGATGCACACACGTGCTACACGTTGAAATCGAGAGCAATTACACAATGCACCCGGCGCAGGGCATTCGATAGCGAGCGCGTCACCCCGTAATTAATTAATAATTGGCTAATCGGATCGGCGCACGACTATAAATCATGTTCACAGGCGCATTTTCCGCATGCCCTTGCGAGACTACGTCGCCAGCCCAGACCACAGCAATGTAATAAATCTCACGCATTCCAACGTGCATCCTTAGTCTGCGCGAATGCTCGATCGCGCACTCCTAACGCATGCACTTGATAACAATTTTAATTATGGTCTCACGCACGCTTGTCGTGCTTGTTGCGATCGTGTAACGATAGTGCGAATGCTCTTGTCTCGTCCTTTAGACTAACCCATGCTTATGCTTTTGTTGCACGCTCCATAGGAGAAGGATAACAAGCGCCAGCTTCGTTTGCGTAATGGGCTGATAACGCAGCACGCATACAGTGTGACAGGATTGGCGCGAGTGCGCGGTGCCGGCGGTGAGACGCCGCTCGTCCGCCTCCGAAATCCATGGGCACGCGGCGAATGGACCGGCCCGTGGAGCGAACGCTCGTGGGAATGGGATGGCTTATCAACACGCGACAAGGACCTGCTCAGCGTGCGCGTGACCAACGACGGCGAATTCTGGTATGGTGCATGTCCGCATGTTCCTCTTGGTTCATGCTAGATGTTATTAAGTCAGCACCAATTTTCCGTTGTAGGATGTCCTTCGACGACTTTGCGCGTCACTTTACGCAGTTAGATCTTGTGCACGTCGGTCCCGACGATTGGATGATGGAGGCGGCATTGCACTCAAAGCAGCCGTGGCGCGCAGTACTAGCACGTCGTCGGTGGCGAGGCGGCTACAACGCCGGGGGTGGTCCGGCTTACGTCGAAACAACGGCGATGAATCCACAATTCCATGTGCAAATCCCGCGCACGTCAAGCAACAAGTGCCACGTTGTTGTCTCGGTGACACAACATTACGAGACCAATCCCGCCGACCTGAAAAAGAAGAAACCGCTGTTTGCAATTGGTTTTGCTGTCTACGAAGTACCGCACTCAATGCAGCGTCTCACACCGCATTTTGTCGCGGAACAGAAGCCCCTCGATGTCACCAACCATTCCATTGCGCGCGAAGTCGTCACTTTCTTTACGCTGCCACCCGGCGATTACACCGTAGTGCCGCAGACAAATATTCCGAATCTAGACGGCAAATTCTTATTGCGAATTTTCACAGACGAGCAGAGCAATATCTGGGAGGTGAACGAAGACAACATGGTCATTAGGAATATTTATGCAGAACTTCAAGAGGAAAGTCACTTGCTGGTATTCAAATCGCATTCAGAAGACCCATTCATTGACAATGATGCCATTCATTTTTCAGGCCGAGAATAAGACTTTGTTCCCGAAGCTACTACTCAAGTATCCGCCGGAAGTCGATGCTAGTCAATTGCAGAAGATACTTAAGGCTCACTGGAAGAACTATCTCTCCGAGAAACCTACGTTCGAACTGTGCAAAAGCTTAATAATGCTGCGAGATTACAACATTAGTGGACGAATTAACTTATTAGATATTCCCGTGTTGATGCAAATGTTACAATTCTGGAGGGTACTCTTTTTGCGCATGTTAATAATGACGATGGCCTTTCATCATGGCTTTGTTTCAGTTGGCGTTGAACAAGTTCGAACGCGGACATAATAGCGGTAAAACATCATCGTACAATCTCAGGGCACTCTTGTGGGAAGCCGGGTACACGGTAAGCAACAAGGTATTGGAGTGCTTAGTCTTGCGGTTTGCAAAAAATCGAGTACTGACCACCGAGAATTACATAATGGCAATGGTTCGACTGCATCTGGCACACGGTACGTTCATATCACCGAAGCAATGTTCTGAATGTCCCTCTATCGTATTCATTATATTCACAGAACGATATCACAGTCTCGATACCAAGATGAAAAGCAATCCAATATCCTTGGAAGAGGTAAAAATACTTGCGTTTTGAAAAAATCGCTGGCTTGTTACTCATCAATAATTCTCTTTTTACAGATGATCCTCATGACCATCTACTCATAAGTTCGGAGCTTTTGTATTTGGGCACTAACGGTAGTTAGCAACGGGGAGCGCATAGCAATTTCGTTTATAATATAACCAAAGAATTAATTATAATGTTCTTCTATGTAACGAAAACTTATAGTGAGTAAACTACTCTTGTCATCCACTACTTTTTCGCATTACCTGCTAGAATAGGCAATTAAATGGACCACAGTGTACTCACTTATAAGACTACTAACACTGGACACAACTCGCGCAACTTTTGGATTTCGAACGAAACAATACTGCAACAAAGCCATAAAAAATGTTCTAATTTGATAAAAACAATACAATTACTTTTGTTTTGTCGCGTGCAAATTTGTATAACGGGTCAAGTGCTTTAAAAACTGTTCATTGAAACGAGTACACATGGCCAAATAGTAAACATTAAATTAAGATTAAGCGCGTTCAAATCGCAGCTTGTTAATGAATGCTCTTTCAGCAGAGGGAGCAGTAAAATAGTTCACTGGCTGCGTTCGATTTTAGACTTTAAATTTAGATTGGACTGGGAGCCATAATCAGCAAATGGTATGAAAAGTAGTATTTCATAAATTTGCCACACTCAGCTAACATTAATGGATCATTCATTGCACAACTGGTGAGTGATTGCCACTTATGTATTATGTGAGAATAGGCGAAAGCGCATAGACGTGTTGCGTTTGTTTATTTTGTTGTAAAATAACTTTGCATAGATGTACGAATAATTAGCGAATTTACTGTGCGGAGGCGGCTCCCTGCCTAAATAAAGGGGCAACACACGCATGTTGAAATTATTAATTTATTTGCAGTAGGAAATTAATATCAAACCTTATTTATATGCGCTGTTTTGTGCAATATTATTATTGTTCGTTAGCACGTAGTTTTATAGCAGATTTTTGGTAGGTGTTTACACTACGTATATTTACGGTACAATTACGGCGAGTATTATCAATGTCTTATTAGATGCAATTAAAATAGACTGAAGTTTCTAATTTAAATGTTGCGTTTCATTGTGCTATGTTTACCTTTAACGAAGCGGTATTACTCGCAGCTTCGCGTCTCATTAGTAACCTCACTTAGTAAACAGTATTATGTGTACCTAGCTCGGTATCTATATATTCGGCTTTTTAGAAATCTTGATGAATTCCAAGCACATGCCGCGATTCGCGTTTAGTCGTAAACACGTTGCCGTTCCTGCCGCGCCAAATTGCCATACTAGTGACAACAGTTCGCGAAGTGCCTGTTCCGTCTAGCGCGTGCTATAAGTACTCTGGTGTAGCGTGACTCTGTCGTTCTGCGAATAGCGTACGCGACCATCGCAATTCATTCTGTTGGCAGAGGCGCGTGCGGAGAGGAAAACAATTTTCCATATTAGCAAGCGCGTGCCGATGGAAGAATGAAACAGCAAATGATCAATGCTGCGCGCTATCCCAGCATGAGCAAACACACGTACACTTTCCAGGAAATGCGAGCGTAGAAGAGCATGGATGCACGCGGCGCCATGCTGATCAATTTTGCAATTACTTTGGTGTTTCTTCGATACAATCGCGCGGATCGACAGGGTGGGCAATTGTCGGGTCTAAAAACGCGCGATGCGAAAAGTGGCTGCATGTGCCGCGACTGCCCGGAGGAAGGGTACATGATATGTTTCGATACGAAGATGTGCACCGACTACCCGCGACAAATTAATATTATGCGTCCGATGCTAAAGCTCTCCACAACAAATATACGCGTCCTCAGGACTAACGATCTCCGACGACACCAGCAGTTACGCGCGTTCTATTTGGAAATGAATGACAATTTTTTCCGTATTGAACCGGGCGCTTTTAATAACATGTCTAACATAAAGCATGTTACCATTTCGTACAATAAGAATTTGCAATATCTTGAGCCGGGCGTTTTCGAAGGTCTCACTCATCTCGAGTGCTTGACGATGGAAAAGAACGGCTTCCACGTGCTAAAGGATTTTACCTACTCGATAACGCATCAAGTTCTGCCCAGTATCCGACGATTGGTGATTGCTTCGATGACGTTTGAGCGCATTGTCGGCGATGACTTCCTCCTTGAAAACACGACACTGCGCGAATTCTGCCTAACAACATGCCAAATCAAAGAGATTCATCCCACACCTTTTCTGCAAATCAAGCAGCTGGAAGTGCTCGACTTATCTGAGAACAAACTGAACGAAGCAACAGTAGTCAATTTGCTCGAAAAAATGCAGCAGAACGGTGTCAACCTGAAAGAGCTGCGATTACGCAACAATGCACTTGATGAAATGCCTTACGCCGCGCTCCGCACCATCGGGCGGAGCAACATAACAAAGTTAAATTTATCCAGGAACCAATTCGAAGTTATCCAAAAATTCCCCCGAATGCCATTGATCGAATCCCTCGACTTAGAGCAATCCATCGTGCTAAACATCACTGCAAACGCCTTCGAATCGTTGCCACGGCTGAAATATCTTTACCTGCGAGGCAATCGATTCAGCAGTATTCCCCGTGCCATTATGCTGCCGCAAGTGGAGTATTTGGACATTTCATCCTTCGAGGACGGTTATTTATCTTTCTCCGATGTCGATTTCGCTAACATGTCCAGCTTGAAATACCTTAATCTGTCCGGTAATAACATACGGAGGCTTAACTCGAGCACCTTTAAGAATTTAGAGAACCTTGAGGTACTCGTATTACAACAATGCTCCATCTACTTCGTAAATAATTCGTCCTTTCAGCCACTGAAAAGTCTTATCCGCCTCAACCTTCAGGATAATCCTTCGTTTCTGCAGGCCGGCGTATTCAACGGCCTTTGGAGACTAGAAACGTTAAACCTTGCCCGATGCGGACTTGAAAACATTTCACAATATCACTCTGTGTTCAGCAATCTGACGCGTCTGAAACATCTCAATCTGCAGGGCAACAACATCAAAGTCTTAGGGGATAATCTGTTTGCTCCGTTGGCGGATTTGGAATCGCTGAATTTATCGAATAATTATTTGCTCGCTTGGACCGAAACGCTCTTGAAACATAATAGAAAGTTGCGAACTTTGAACGTGCATAACAATCGAATCAAGGAGTTCACGGGCGCGATGCTGGACGACTTCGCGCAGCTGGAGCATCTCGAGTTGAATGAAAACCCCTTTATGTGCATGTGTCCGGATATTAACGTGCTGAATGATGCGCACAGTAAGAATGTATTTGCAAAGACGCTGCACCTCATCAATAACTCGCATGCCGTGTGCGGTTATCCGCAAACGTGGAGCAATCACAATGTTGTTGATTTTCTGCGGCAAGTGGACTCAGACGCAACATGCATCTTTCCGCCCATGTATTTGTTTCTCGCAGTTACATGTCCCGTTGTGCTGCTACTGATAGTAGTGATCATCTTTTATTGTCGACACAACATCTGCTACTGGCTGTTTCTTACGAAGTTGCACCTCAAGCGGCCAAAGTACAATCAGTGTGCGGATTCGGCCGCCCATTACGAATATGACGCCTTCATATCATACAGCAGCGAGGATAATATCTTCGTCGTAAGACTAGTTAAAGAGTTAGAGACAAAAGCACCCTTCTTTAAGTTGTGCGTTTACGAGCGCGACTTTCAAATTGGCTCCATGATCTCGGAAAATATACTCGAAAGTGTGGCGAAAAGTCGTAAGACTCTTCTAATTGTCAGCGATGCATTCACCAAGTCGACTTGGTGTCGCTGGGAGGCTCAAGTTGCTGAAAACCAACGAATTTTTTGGGAGAACCAAAACGGTTGCTGTGCCCATGACTCGGTCATCATTATCAAACTGGGCCAAATCTCCACCCGGCATATGGGCTATATGGGCCATATGCTCAAATACCTGATGAAAACACGTGTATACTTAGAATGGGATAATAATCCACGAAAGGAATACGAATTTTGGCGAAAACTTCGAAACAGTTTAACACAACCCAACCAATAAGCATCAAGTGTTTAAAAAAGAACCAATCGTACTAATCGTGTTGAAAACAAAACAATAATCATATTACATTCACTGTGGATCGAAACATTGTTGAGTGGGCGTAACAACAGTTAATAGCACGCGTTTTTATACGTTCTTAAGTAGTAGTGTGCAGAGCAGCTAGAGGGCTACCGATTGTTGATCTTCTGTTAATTGTTTACTTTATTGAAACAAGCGCATTAGAATTTCATTCTTCTCACGCGAGTCGAACGGTAAAGACCCCCAATTCAGTTCTCTGTGATAACATCAAGTTTATAGGTTGATAAGATACGATGACCATCTACGAAGAGCCCCAAATGTTGCAGGGCTACAGAGCTATCCACGCACGCAGACGCATCACGCGCCGTCGATTTAACTTCATGGGACTAAGGACGTTACGTCTGGTGGTCAGCTCCGTCAGGCGGCCTCCAATACCATTGCCTGCGATTCAACCTTTTGGTGAGATACGCCAAGATCTCGTGAATAAGCCCAATAACCAACAGGAGCATCCTCGGACTAATAATCTCAACGTATAGATGTAGGCGCATTCACCTAAGTGAGGAGTTCACCATACAACTCATGTGACAACGTTTTGCTATTTAGTCAACAATTGATGTTTTTCCTATCGATGCAACGTAAATGTTGTTAAAACACTTTTCTTTGAAAACTAGAATACGGCTTAGTTTATTAACTATCAACAAACATTAGAGTACGAATTGAGTTTTTGTCTATATCAGAAATACAAACACTGTTTTGAAATAAAAATATTATATAGAATAAATTTTGATATGCTTTTCATAAAATGTAATCAACTATGCGGAAAATCCTATTTCTTCATTTCTCTACTGGCTTGTAGAAGAATTCCATGATAAAAATTATCTAAGACAAAAGGACCAAATGTGGTGGCTATATAGGAATTTTCCTGTCTGCTTATAACATCTATAATGAAAACATTATTGTTTATAAGGCATTATATAGAAATAGTTATAAGAAAAAATAATTATATTTTGGATTAAAATTAATGAATCTAATTTTGGAGAAATAATCACGAAATCACACAACAATTAATAAAATGAAGAAGTACCCACTACGACATATGAAATACATGTATCGTAGGTGTGTCATGAGTGGCTTATTCAACAATGAGCTAATTACAATATTAGAAGGAGACAACAAGTCAATAATCGGCCGACCAACTATGATATGTTATATTAATTCCATTAACTTGTCACGCATTCACGAGTTTCAAGAATTGTAACAAAAAATAGTTGTGGTTGTTGTGAACCTTTATGTGTTTTATTACACAGTTACAAGAAGGCTCTAATTTCATTCTGTTCCTGTTATCAACAGCACTATCGAAATGTGGCATTTTGTTCATATATCGCTTGCTCTCTACCTTTCTAATCTCTTGAAACTGTGATGGGCTCACATGGAGCCTATTTACTATTGTTACTATGCTTGCGGTTGCCAGCGAGCGCGCCGAGTATACCTGTGCTGGCCGGTCACATTCGCCAATGCATTATGAGCGAATTCCGCTTTAAGGCGCTTGGCACAAGCAGTGGACCAACTTTGTGCACCATGCGATACGGGTAGCTAGGCATAGGCATAGGTATACGCATACGTGGCTAGCCTGCGCAGGTATAACTGGCGCGCTCGCTGGCGACTCCAAGACCACACGTTCTCTAAACAAACACATACAACGCATAAGTGTCGTTCCGTATAGTACGGAACAAATTAATAAATTAAATTAATTACTATATTATTTTTTGTATACTCTATTCCAAATGGGATTTTCGCGACAATAGTGCTTAAGCACCCAATGCACATACTAAATACTATTGCTTTACCAAGGTTAATATTGGCAACTCGACTGTATGTTCAGCTCAATGCATAACTCTCTTTTACATGACATTTATTGTCAATTTTGAGTTAGCTATATTAGAAGACATGCGTGGTATAATAAACATTCAAGATGCCCTCGTAACGTCAAAATCAATCAGGATCCTTTTTCGAGAAGGGTGGAAAACTTACTCCGCGATAGGACGATGCAACAATCAAATACGTCTCGATGTTGTGATCCTTCAGATAGGAATTACGTTCGCCGCCGTTGCCAGGCTCGATTTGGTAGTCTTTGTGATGTGAATCCGGCTGGGCGATAGACATATACAAAAGAAAACAGACAATAAAGATTCCACAATAAAAATTCAATATCCACTCGCGCGCAAGACGTAGCGCAGCGTCTTATTAAAACGCGGTTGCACTTAATGTGATTTGTGCGGGGCCGCGACTTCATTAGCGATCGCGCGCAATGCACTTCTTCTGCGTGTTCTTCCTCGCCCTGAATGTAATTGCATTATTGCAATACACGAAGGGCTAAGGGGGGTGCATAATTGCGCTTTAGCGTACAACTCACCCCGGTATGCCGCCGCTCTCCATGTAGTTCGCCAGCGTAACATCGTTCGACCAGACGTCGAACTGCCACTTGCGCAACCCCAGCACGCCGCAGTGGACGCGTCCCGTATGGATGCCCACGCGCATGTTGACGTTCACCGCCATCACTTCGCGCACCAGCCTGCAAGAACAACAACAACAACTGTAAGAAGAATTACACTCGGCCATCGATAAAAATTCATGCGGCAGGCGGCGGACGGCGGCACAACGACAACAACACGAGTGCCAATATACTGTTGAATGAATCAACATCGGCGATTGTAAACAGCAATCTTGTGGGTCCCCCCTGCGAAACGAAAACATCCCCTACGGGTGGATAAATAAATATCGACTGCCGAAACGCGATAAACAAATAGCAACACAAATTATCGGTTTTCAGCTTCGCCAAGAAACACACAAAATGCCAGAGAACGAACTGAAAATGTGCAAAGACGGAAAAAGCTCGCGTTTTCTATGCGTGTTTTTGATGTTTCGTTCCATGCAAAAGTTACTGCAGGGTGAATCTAACGCAGCGATGTGTATGAATTGAGATACATATCATTAAAGCCAAAATTTCCTCCCCAAATGTTTGACAACGTTTACTTTAATATTCGAAATCATATCTGATATTCAATTCATGAAACGTTTCATGCGCATGAAATGCCCCTTTGTTCCTCTGTGCCGAGGCAGACTTTACAGCGTTTGAAACCGTAATGAACTTTGGATTGTGGCAAAGTTTCATCTCCGTTTCGATGAACTTAGCCCTCAGCTCTCAAACGGAGCGTTATATTATAATTCGGGCAATCGATGACCATTGGCGATCATCTTATTTGCTATGTCCACGGGGGTCGCAAATAGATTTCGGGGAAGCATAACAAGCTCAGCCAAGTGCAATCACACAATTCGGATGACAAGCATTGCTCATTGTCGATTCGAATGGCTTAATAAGCAGTAAATTTCCATTACGCAACAGTGTTTTCCCAGAAAGGTTATGTTTGTTCAGTGGCCGAATTGTGTCTCGGAGAGAGAAGGAATTTCTGGTATTTACAATCAAAGAACTATGAAATATGAAGTGAAGCGCCAAGCAGAAGAAGGCAAATATGAAGCAAAATTCAATTTGAGGGATGTGCACATAAAAAAGGGGTACACTTACGCGATAGCATCGATCATATCGAGACCCATTTCAACCGTACAATGTGCATGATCGGGTCGCGGCTCTGGCAGTCCAGACACGCAATAGTAGCAGTCGCCGAGTAGTTTGATACGCAAGCAGTGGTGTTCGGTTGCCAAACGATCAAATCTAGAACATGAAATCGAATTGTTCGTAGCGCACGAGAAAATTGCGTTTGATTAGTCGGGTACCTGGCAAAAAGTTCATTTAATATCCGCACCAATTCCTCGGCGGTGCACTGGTCCGAGAGCGAGGTGAAGCCGCAAATGTCGGCAAAGAGAATGCTGCAGCACGTAATGAGGAGGCGGCGGCGACGGCGGCCCGCATAGAAAGAATGCATTAGAGTGTGCGAGCGGCTGAATCAATAGAGCAACTCACGCGTGTGCTTCATCATTTACCTGACATTCTCGTGGCGTTGAATGTAGATTTTATGAAACTGCGTATCCTTATGCTGGCCGGCGATATCCGCTTTCATTTCCATTGCCACGTGCCGCGGCAGCACCGAGAGCAGCAAGCGCTCCTAATAGAGTAAATTGATAGTTTATATTTGTTTATCGAGGCTTTTTCGCATTCACATATCGTATTCGCTCATGCGGATTCGTCGAAGAGGATGCGTGAAATGAATATGTTACGATAATTGGAATTAGTTTGATAACTTTTCTGCGATTCTCATATTTTTCGTCTCAATTAACACGTTGACTCCCACAAGGATTCTGGATAAATTTGGAATGCATATATTTTTAGCAATCGATGGTTATATTTGAATCAAAAAGAATCATCTCGATATGACTTTTAGTTTAACTACAATTTAAAGTTAAAGTTGAACAATTTTCATCTCACAGACAACGTCGTAATTTTGATGAACTTTAGCAACTCATTTAATGGCCTCAAAATTATCTCACAAGAAGACTAAGTACATGTTTCGAAAGTTAAATTAACCTAGAATATGATGGTATTTTAAATTTCAAAAAATTATGAATATTTTGATGAGATATTTGGAATTCAAAATATTTTGTTTTCGAGTAATTTTGTAAAAAGTTAACTTTTTATTTATATATGCTACGTTGTCATTTAATGAGACTTAAACCATAAGAAAGATAAATTAATTACGAATCAGACCATATTGAATGGATTATCAGGAATTAATCGTGTCCTAGCGAAATTTTCATTTGAAAAAAATTGAGCAGTTTTTATTGATTTTTTGGTAAAATTTATGCGATTTTTAAGCTATAAAACCAATTGATTACTTTCTGAGATATAATAATTTCTAAGAACAGTAACATTTTACCTAGTTTGCATCCCAGGGTCGTCACCCACCGTCACCCACATAAAATAACTTGGTAGTCAAGGTGTTAAGCAACCCCTTAATTATTTTTATTTATCAAGTTTGCGATAAGAGATAGTTAAATATAATCACCGAATAACTTTCCCTAAAGTTAAGGGTGAGTTTACATAATATCTGCACCCAACCACCCCTTGACGATTCCAAGATGTGTAGCAAGAAATATTATACGACGATGCGAAGATAAATTTAGACATAGGAGACATGGAGAGGGTGAAACTACCTGTTGTTGATTCTCCCTCTGGATCTTGAGTCGTGCTTCGACACACTGACGCGTCTCGAGAAATGCCTTGCGTTGCGCAACTTCGCGCGGATAGTGCGTGCAGACGCCGGCGACGTTCACGCAGAACATAATGATCGCCGTGCACAGGACCATGTCGCTCAATTTGCCGATAAAAACCAGCAGCACCAGGTGCACAATCGCCATCAGCGTGCACACGAGCATCGCGTCCTTTAGCCCGATGGGGAGGAGCGCGTACGTGAGGTACGTGTTCGAGAGCGTGACCAGGGTTGCAGTTTGCGGTCGCTCCGTGCCGGCGAATACGGATAACGACACCTGAATGCATCAAACATTCACCAAATATTCATGAACTAATCTCATCAAATATCCGCCAGCTCTAATCAAATACGCAACAACACAAATATTATCCACGTACCTCCATTGTGAGGAAAGCCACGAGGATAACGTACGACACGATTATCAGGTAGACTTCGTTCATTGCCGGTTTCGATAAGACAGTCAGCAATACTGGAATGGAATACGAAATCAGATTTTTGCCCCAGCGAGAGGTGAGAGAGAGGTGTAATAATAATAACACGTTGAGTAAAAATAAGGTCAATTTCTGATTACACCCCTATGAGTGTGCGGTAGTAGTGTACGTGGAATAGTTGCTAACCGCACAACACGGGTTGAATAAGCTCCAAAACATGCGGGCGTGGATGTTCGATTGAACGTGCTTGCAATTTCAATCAAACAGACATAATCCCACTGCTTGCTAACACTACTTCAAAGCGTCGCGACGCGCAGCCAGATAGGTTTAATTTAATAAATACGCGAGCATACGATAACCTTACCGCCGTAAACAGCCACGCAACATATCATTGTGACGAAGAGGATAATAGTTCGGTCGAATTGCCACTTTTGTATAAAGTCTCGATAGATGATCGAATCCACGCCGGACATGATGAAAATCGCCGTTGTTATTACGATCAACAATGTCAGCATGTTGGTCATGTTGCTCTGGTTCATTTTCAGGAAGTAGCGTTGATAGAGCATTTCCACCTACATCAAATCATAATCATTCATTTATTAATAGCTCAATGAGATAATGAAATTATGATCCTAATCCGGATTATGGAGTAAGGATTATCGGGATGATAAAAATAGAACTTTCTAATCGGTTTAAGATGAAATATTGATTCTTGATTATCCGGGCATTAGGATAAATGCTTATTGCGTACTTGTTCATTGTGAAACTGATGCGTTTTACACATGTCCGCAAAGAATCGACGAATGCGAGAACAAAGTCCCTCGGAAGGTAGTTCATCGTCGCTGAGATGATGCTGAATGTCGTTCGGGTCGGCGACGTGCTTGCTGTTCGTCTGAAAGTGCGGCGTCTGCCGGCATTTTGAATTTAATCTAATTGCAAAGTTGCGTTGAGCCGTAATTACGCACCACTATGCTGTATCGCACGTCTCCGTAGTGCTCGATCACTTGCCAATTGGATTTACGCGGCGGCGGCGGCGGCGGTGGCGACTGGTGGTGCTCTTTGCCGGCGTCATGGTGCTGCGGCTTGCGCTCGTGACGGCTCATCGTCGCCGGGCTGGCGGTTAGCGTTGATGTCGATGTCGATTCGCCGCCCCCGCGGCACTCCAACTCGTCCAGCTCGTGATCGGAAGGATTCTGCCGCAAGCTCGTCCATTTTCGTCCACAGTTGCGATGGGTCGTCACATTATCCTGCAACGTGTTTAGCTGTTAATCAATTCACGCCCTTTTGATGATTGACATCTCAATTGATATTCCGCATACGTTTCGGCACTTTCGGGGGTGGCAGGGATATTTTTGGAAGATTAGTATTCAAAGGAAAAAGTTTTTTGACGTGAATTTTTGCTGCTTTCAATTGCTTAATGAACATCACTTTGGGCGCAGCGTTGTTCGCTTATTAGCAGCGTCAACTTCTTATTAGATTGTGCTTTCTGTGCACTAATTAATTATTCTTATCGCTGACGTGGAAGTTTCTTCGGGGAAGTTGTTTGTTCTTATCAGTTTTGTGTATTGTTCGCGCGCTCGGGGCGATGCGCGCGCCCTCGCCGTCGTGCGCGTAACGAGCTGCAAATGTAATTGAATGCGATTCGCATTTGCGAGAAGGAAGCGCTTTAAAGCTTTTAACCCCGCATCGGCAGGGCAGGGAAGGGTGCTTTGATAGCAAGGAAGATGAAGGGATGAACTACATGCGTGCGATCGAAGGATATTCAATACTCAAGGTGGTTCGCTTAAATTCGATCGCCGCATCCCTTGTTATCGGCATTATCCGATTACGAAAAAGTAATTCTAACATTGCGCCATCATCTTTGAGCACGCGCGCACGCTTGAGTAATATGATTGAGTGCGCGTTCGTCGTCGTGCTTTCCGGCATTTTTGTGTTCGCGTTGCCATTTGAATTATTTATTAGGCCCAATTCGAAAAGTGTATTGGCAATGTACGCTGCGTACGTATTGTATTTTTGCGAGCGCAATCTCGTGATCGGCGTATCAATGTGTTGGTTGGCCTTTGTTAAAAACGCATTAAATAAAATATAAAACGCTTCCGGCGCGACACGGGGGCGGTTGGTATACGGAAACGAAAAATAGCAAATATCGATTCCATCGGTTTCACAGTTATGAAGAATGCGTATTTATAAATAGAACGCACTCTTGCATTACGAGCGCGAAATAACCCTTTAGCGCGCGCGCGTATGAAATATTTTACGTGCCAAGTATTTTAAAAGGCTTTCTATGCTTTTTAGCAGCCGCGTTTAGTGTTTATTTTAATTGACATTACCAGTGTAATTACGTTTATATGCCTTACATCTGCGAAATAATTTAATCGTAAATCTATAACGAAGTTCAAGGGCTAGGTTGGCGAAAGTTGCTTAATGTGGAACACTTAATCATGTTATATTATTCGTTGAGGGTTGAAATTATTGGTTTTTATTATTAAATTTATTAGGCCATTAAGGGATGAATTGAGAAAAGTTGGATAAAGTGGGGCCCTTATATAAATGATATTATAAGCTGATAATAAAATTGATGTGGTTTTACTTAAAAAATATGATGAATCTAAGGGATAATTTGCGCAAATTTGCCGAATGTGAAAGACTTAATCAAGTTATTCGTTGATAGTTGACATGATTCGTTTTATTTAAAAAATAAGCATTTAGGGATAAATTCAAGGTATAAATATATTAAGCATGTAGGAATGAATTTAGGGAAGTTGGCTAAAGTGCAACATTTATTTAACTAATAAGCGGATAGTGAAATTAATAGAGTTTTGTTGAAAAAAATCTGATACGTTTAAGGGATGAATTGAGTAAAGTAGCCTAAAGTGAAATACTTAATCAACTGATAATATAAGCTGATAGTAGCAAGAGCAATTGATAGGTTTTTATTACACAAAATATAGATATAATTAATCAATAGCTAAATTTAGGAAAGTTGCCTAAAGTGAAACACTTAATCAACTATTATTGTATTATAATTTGATTACAGTGGTACCTCGATATATGAGTGCCCCAACACACGAGTTTTTTGAGATATGAGCTGCCGAGCGAACGGTATTTTGCTTTAAAATGCGAGTAAGATTTGAGATACGAGGAATCTCACACTCATCCAAAACGCCTAATTTCTTTTTCAAATTGCTATATCTCAAAAACTACCGCACCAATTTTCCAACTTCAAATGTTGTTGTGCTTGAGATTTCATTATCAATAAATTTATTTAAATAATTAAATATTATTGTAAAGTAATTAGTGTTTTCATTATGGCATAATTATGTATTAATCGAACTCAAAATTAATCAAAAACATTTAAAGAATAAAATCATTGTATTCGAAGGTGGTTATAAAGTAAACCTCTATGTAGGTATTACTTGTTTTGCCCCGCTGAGACTATAGACTATAGGGAGTTGGAACGTATTAATGTCGTTTCAATTCATTTCAATGGGAGGAATTGCTTTGAGATACGAGCAAGGTTTCGGAACGAATTAAACTCATATGTCGAGGTACCACTGTATTTTGAAAATAATTTGATTCCACGTGAAATATGCTAAAAACTTAAAATCAAAACATTTTGTAATAACAATAATTTAATAGGTTTAGGTAAATCTCGAATGTTAAATATTCAAGTAATAGGCCTAATAACATAGACAGAAAATAGTTTTTCTAGAGTTCTAATGGATAACAAGCACATTAAACATTTATTTGCAACCAATTAGGAGCAATTTAACGTTGCTGGAATACGAATAAAATTTGATAAGTATCATGATACTAATAAGTATAATAATAGTACGATGACGAGCCATCAAATGAACGAATGTCTAACATAATAATACGAAGGTCGCCAATCTGTATTTCATTAATTAATTAATTAATTATGAATAAATGAACACACGAACATCAGGCGTGACATGTAATTGATGTGCTTCAAATTATATTAATTTCTAACAAAAACCTAAATTAGAAAAAATGATTTAATAGCATAATGCAATTACATATTTAAACTGACAATTACAATTTCTATGCGTTTATATAAGAGAAAATACAACGTAACTTTCATTTCTCAATGAGAACTTAATAAATAACTTGGTTGGTACCACAAAAATCGTTCTTGTTTATGTTTATTTACAAAAAATTAATCAGTGGTACGCAAATTTGTTTAATAATCTGCTGTCTTAATGAAATTTAACAAAATGTTTTTAAAAAACACCCCCTAACATTATTTTTCACCCCGAAAGCGGCCCAGAGCAATAGTGCTTTTCTGGATAGCTGGTGAACCCGCCAGGGGGCACTAGTAGAAACACTGGTCTAAACTAACCTCAATATTAAATGCTAAATAAATTGTCATTTAATCTGGAATAGATCTTTCTTGAATAACATTTGAAATTAGTTTCAATCATTACTTTTATTGCACTATAATAATAAATCGTAAGTATGTGAAAATATCAGTGCACACGTAGTATTTATTAACACTTGGATTTCGTCCGTAATTAGTTAGAAATGTTATACAATATTTGACCGATATTCAACGAGTGTAATAACAACTCCTCATACTCAATTTATTATAAAATACATCCATATTTGATTAGCACTTGCTAATTCGTTTTACAAATATTTATATAACTTGCATTTTTATTACTTATTTAACTTTTTTTTGGCTTTTTTGCGCTCAAAATATAATGTTACATTGCTGAAATTGTTTATTCGTTGTGAATTGGTCAGGTAACTCTCCTCATTTCAATTCAAAAGCAACAGTAACTTTTGTTTTGGCAATAAGTTAAAAAGAATGAATACACCTTGCAAGAAGTGTGTCGATTACGGGATGTTATATCATCGAAAAGTTCTTGATTTGATTGCATTTATATATGCGGATATCTATTTCATAAGAGCAACATGGTTTAATTATCATTTTCGCACAGCAAGTATAAAAAATTTATGAGTTGTTTGGCTTGCAAGCCTACTTAAAAATTAATTTATTGTTTCGCTTAATTAATTGCGGGTTCATTTAATTAATCTAGAATAAAATTAATCTTCATTAAGTTTTCAATTTACTCCCACGATATATTTATGCATGTCATCAGTTTGTGACCGTTTAATTTAAGGTGGTAAAACAATTGATAGTGAGATTTGAATTATTTACACATTCATCTAGTCTATTTAGTCCTTAATGACACCAATAAATTACAGAATGTTTAGGACCATAAAATCAAAATTATTACTATTTTTAGCACATCTCGGTACTCTTAGTCAAAACCATAAATATCATAACCTTAAAATCTATTCAAAAAGTATGACCAGCACTGAATTTTTGGTAGATATGAAGGATTTCAATTCATTTCTGTTAAAACCAGATTTTTAATAAGTTCTTCATTTAATGACAGTAACAACAATCATATAAACAAAGTCTTTTTAAAATTTTGTATTACGATGTATCGATTTCGAATTATTTTGACCAATGAAAAAGCGAATTGTTGACATCGAGTTCCGCCATTTTGTTTAATTTTTAAATGAATACATTATATCATATAAAGAAAATGATACTGATAACCTAAGAGAAAATGAATATTTACGTAAGATTCGAGGTTTTTTCATCAAACCCCTCATTACTTTTTTCCTTTGTATTAATTTATCTTCGCTTAACTATATACCAAACTAATTAGAAAACTTAATTAGAAGTTTATGAAAGGTGAGGTGAGTAACTGCATTGCTTTGCACAATTATGAGTAAATAAAGTAACCAATTGAAGTGGTCACCTTAAAATTTGTGGCTGTGTGGATAGTTAGATTGAGTAAGAGTTTTCGAGATTGATGTCACAATCAGATATGCATGTATGGAAATTGCGTGCTGTGATGGCATCAAATGCGAATTGCGTCGGATCATACGACAACGACGACGCATGCAGTTGTTACGTCAAGTTTGACTGAGCGATGGCGATTCGTACGTGCGCGCTTCACAATTCTTTCGCGCGCGCCGCGAATCGTGCCAAGGCCACTCTTGGTGCGCACACGCGGCACGCATGAATTATTCAAGTATCATCCATAATTTCGCTTTTCAGCTGCAAGTCGTTGACTAATTGCAGTTAATCATAATATGCAGACGAAACGTATTCAATTGCTCTCAAATAGTCAAATTGGCTGCGACCAACTTTCATAAGCCATGAGAGATCCTTACTTCATTTTATAACGAGCGCATTTCATATGTGCATTTGTAACACAGATTTCCTAGAACCCAGCTGAGTCCATGTAAATTATAATAAAGCCAATCGATTTGTTTCGAAAAGCCATCACAAAG